>PITB01030691.1:0-16600 GCA_004024585.1 Paradoxurus hermaphroditus
GGGGGGGGGCGAGAGGGTGAGACTCTGAGGGCGTTGTGCAGGTGGAGCCGGCAGGATGTGCCGATGACTCAGTGGGGTAGGTGAGGACCGCTCCACGGTTTAGGATTTCAGACGGTTTAAAGTGCACGAAGGGGAAAAGGCAGTGCGTTGGGGGCGAGGTGGGGCCATTTTAGCCGGGGGGGCAGTCTGGGGAGACCCGGCCAAGGACACCTCTGAGTCGAGGGGGTGCCCGAGGGAGCGACAGGCGGAGGGAGCTGCCAATGCAAAAGCACTGACGTCAGGAAAGAAAATTCACGGGCCCTAAAAGAAAACGTGTCAGCGCCAAGCGTCTTTCTCTAATGTTAACGTTCCTTCAGTTTTACTTTTGAGAGGGAGAGCACGAGGGTAGGGCAGAGAGGCGGGGAGACAGAAGATTCAGAGCGGGCTCTGTGCTGATCGCAGAGAGCCCGACGTGGGGCTCGAACCCACAGACCATGAAACCGTGACCTGAAGTTGGATGCTCGACCCACTGAGCCACCCGGGCGCCCCTATGTTTCTAATTTTTAAAAGCGAATTGTCTTTCATGTGTTTTAACTTTACGGCATCCCAGAGAACTCTCCCCTCAGTGCTGGCTGGACCCCGGTCTGTGGCGGGTGTGGACGACCGGCAGGCCAAGAGACAGAAATGACCAGACCGGGGTCTCGCCACAAGGCGGACCCTGCAACAGGGTTGGATCCCATGGGATCTTTCTCCCCAGAGCTGCAGGAGAGAGGCTACAACTCATGTTCCCGTTTGCAGGTGGGGACAGTGGGCTCCAGAGACCCAAGTACCACAGCGGGTGCCGGGCTGAACTGCCACCCGGGCCTCGCGAGCCGCAGCCCAGTTCTCTTCCTGCCCCACCTCAACATGCCTCCTGCCTCCTGCCTCCTGCCTCCGGGCCTTGGCCTCGGCAGTTCCTTCTGCCTGGAACGCCCTTTCCCCTTCTCGGCCCCGGTGACGGTGGCCCCAGTCCTGCCTCCTCCCCACACCTCCAGACCCCCAATGTCTCCTCCTTGCGTCCCGACGGTGGCTCTGCCGGCTGAGCCGAGGCCAGCGTCCAGCTGCGGCCCGCCCCCCCCCAGCGGCCTGCCCCAGCCGTGCACCACCGGCTTGGTTCTCGGCTCCTGTACGCATTGGAGTCACTCCAGCTCACCCTGTACAGGAGAGCGGAGACCAGGAGACTGTTTTCGGCCCGAGCTGGTCACCAGTCACTGGAGGAGCTGTCTGCCTGCCCCGGCCACTGAATTACCCCCAAACTTGTGGAGGGTCTATTATGTGGCAGGCGGGGTTTTGAATGCTGCGCATGCAGCAGTGAAGAAAACAGACTGACTCTGCTTTCGGGGAGGAAGACAGATAAACAAAACCACTGTAATAGAAGATTCAAGGTGAGAAGTTGGAATACGGCAAAGAGGGAAGGCCTACTATTTTAAACAGAGTATACAGGGAGGCCTCTTTTGAGCAAACACCTGGAGGAGGTGAACCATCCAAAAGGAGATGCTGAGGATGAGCTGTCCAGGTGGTAAGAACAGCATGTGCAAAGGCCCTGAGGTGGAATGTTCTCAGACCAGTGACTGGGCGGGGCCAAACCCAAATGAAAGAGGGAGAGCAGAAGGAAGGAGCTTTGGGGTCTTGGTTTTCCCAGGCTGGCCTTCTGGGAGATGACAGGCAGCTCACGTCCGTGGTGCCCTGCCACAGGCAGCCCCGTGCTCAGCTCTCTCCACACACTAATCCTCACCACAGTCTTACAAAATCGGTAAGATTCTTGTAGCCCCATTTACAGATGGGGAAACTAAGCCTCCAAGAGGCTGTCACAGAGCCTGGCAGCACGTGGGGTGAGTTCACTTAGGAGAGTTTTCTCCCTGAAAGAGGTACAAAAAGGCATCTGGGCCCACCGGGGTGGGTGGGCTACGTGTGAGGGACGAAGCTCTGTACTGAACTCTCTCGCTGGCCAGACACAGCACTCTAGGCTGGGGAGGAACCAGAGACCCCTAGTGGACAGTCTTGGGGTGCCTGGCCCCTGGCCTGGCACCTCGGCCTCAGAGGGGCAGCAAAGGTCACCTGGTCCCAACCACCCACACCTGACAAGTGGAGAGCCCCAGAAAACGGCCACCTTCCCTCGGCTCAGGCCAAGATCCTCAGAGTCGTCGATGCCTTGCCTTCCTCTCTGATCAGATCCTTCAGCAGTTCCAACACGTGCCTGGAATCTGGTCAGGGGTCATATGTCCGCAGGCACCCCCTTCCGGCTGCCTGGCTGGCTTCCCTGCGTCTGCCCACTGGGTCCCGTCCCTCCTCTGGCGGGGTCCTGGTCCAGCCCCACTGGCCTCGCGGCTCCTCGCACACACCCAGCTCTTGCCCCCCCCCCCCCCGTTGAACTGTTCTCGCCGCCTGCTCAGGCCCCAGATCATTCTCTGGGCCAGGTCCTACGAGCTGCCAAGAACTCCAAGCCTCGCTAGCAAGGGGGTCAGTGCTCACCATTGGGGGCCACAGGAACGAGCCCAGGGCAGGGTGGGGCCCTGAGTTCCAGCCCCAGCTCTGCCAGGTGACCTCAGGCCACTCCTGACACCTCTGTGTCCAAGACCTCACCTCTCCTGCTTGGGACAATCGGTACTACCCTCCTGGACCGCAGAATCACATCGAGATCATGAACTGTAACTAGTTTTGAAGAAAGTTACGGCTGCTCCGTGAACGGGCCCCTGCCCTGGGTGTCTCCACCCCGGCACGCTCCACCCAGCCCCACCGAGGACCCGGGTCCGGGGGAAGACATCAGGGGAAGCGGTCACCGAGAAACTGTTTCCTGGCAGGCGGGGAGGAGGAGCCGGGATTCGGGGTTGGAGACGTGGAATCTTTGGAGAGAGCCACCATCCCCGCTCTGCCTGAACCAGCTCTGAGTGGGGGGGGCCGGTGGATCCTAACACCCACTGTACAGATCCGGAAACTGAAGCAGAGGCAAAGCCGGAACCCGGGCCCTCTGCTCCCTCTGGGAACCTAAGTAGCACACTCAGGACAAGTGGGTGCCGGAGCAGGGGGCAGGCCCAAGGGTCCTGGCTGGCTTCTCTGGGCATCTGCACACACAGAGGCTGGTTTGGGGAGGGGCTACGTATCAGTGGCTTGAGGCAGGTTAGGCTTCGGGGCTGTGCCCGGGAGAAGCGCGAGGGGCAGAACCCAGCACAGCCGGGAGGCACGTGAGGCCAGAGCCTGGGGGTTCCCCAGGAAGGTCGTGCACAGCCTGGGTCGGTCCTCTGGCCACAGCAGGCGTCCTCTCCCGCCCCCCCCCCGCCCCCGCTCGGGAGCGCTGCTCTCGGTGGGCATCGTGGGATGCTGTGGGGTGGCAGCGCGGGGTCGTGCAGGGACCTCCTGTCCAGGATTGAGATCTGATTGCCACGAGACTCGCTTTCCTTTCAGCCCCACTGCCTTTGGGGGCGCTGAGGGAGGCCAGAGGTACCTGCTAACTCTCTGGGGCCTCAGTCTTCCCATCTGCAAAATGGGGGTCAGGGAGGATGTGGAAAGCACCAGGATTCTAGGACCCCCTCCTCCCCCAGGTGACCCTCTTACTTGCAGCATGTGGGAAACTCAGCCCCGGCTGGGAGGGGAGAGGGGAGGTCAAGGAAGGGACCCGCCAGGGATGGGGGTTCAATTCTGGCTTAGACGCCTACTGGCTGTGTGCCCTGGTTTCCCTGCCTAGGAAATGGGGATGCCCAAGCTGGAGTTTTGAGAACTTGGATGTGGGGGACGAGCCGGAGCTCCGGCGTCATCTCATGCTCTACCCACGTGTCCTCCCACGTCTGTCCAGGGCCCGGCCATTTCTCCCCGGCCCTGCCGCAATGTCCGGACTAGTGCAGTAGCCACCTCCCTGCTCCTGCCTTGCCCCACACGGTCTGCTCCCCTGGGAGCAGCCGGAAGGAGCCCAGAACATCCCGTCTAGCCTCCTCCGCTCAGGACCTTCCCAGGCACCCACCGGACTCAGAGTCGGAGCCAAGTCCTCAGTGGCGTCTGTGGCCCTGGTACCACCTGCCCCCTCACGACCTCTTGATCTTACCTGCTGCGAAGCCCCAATCCTCCTCTCTCCGTTACTCCACTCCCTGTTTCTCTGCTTACACCCCAGGCAAGGCAGGGCCTCTGTTCCTGCTGCTTCTTCCGCTCGGAACCCCCTTCCCTGCCTCCTTCATGTCTTTACTTAAATGGCACCTTCCCAGAGTGGTCCTTGCGGACCCCTGATTCTAAATGGCAGCCCTTTCCCGACATGCCTTCCTGCTGCCCTGCTTCCTTTCTCGCCAGGCCCTGGTTTTCTAGGACACTTTAAGCTTTATTTATCGTCCACCGCCCCTCTAGACTGTCAGCCCCCCGAGTGCTCGGCACCTAAAACGGTGCTCGGTACACGGTAGGTGCTCAGTACGGACTTGTGGAAGGAATCCCAACTCTTCCCCTCCAAGGTACAGGACCTCGGGCGAGTCGGTCGCTTCCCGGTATCTCAGTATCCTCATCTGCAGAACGGGAAGAGCAGTGTCCCCTCCCCCCGCTCACATGCCCGGGCCCTCGGTGGAGCGCAAGGACTTAGAGCAAGGACTTAGACGCAGCTGCTCCAACTCGTCCCTCACCCAGAACCAGAGCTTGCCGGGAGCTTATCGGCACAGCTCTGCCAGGGGGCCGGCCTCAGAGCCTGCCCCCGAGCCCTGGGGCTGCTCCGGCTCTCCGCCTGAGCGCTCGCATCTCTCCACGGGCGCGGGCGCGGTGAGCCGGTCTCCGGGGCCTGCTCTGCAGTTCGGGAGACGCCATGACAGGCTGTGTCCCCTCGTTGGCCGAGGTGGGACTGGGCCCAGATTCACGTGGTCTCCGCCCCCGCCCCATATACACACCCAGACCCCACCTTGCAGGCTGGAGAGAAGCTGCCTGCCTCCCACCCCTCCTGGGGCTTGGCTGGGGAGCCCCAGGCCATTTTATAGTTAGCCATCCTGGGAAGGGAAGGAGGCAAGTTTAGAAATAAAGCCAGGCCCATCCGGCCTTGACCACGGCCAATTCTAGAGGGGTGTCCTTTGGCTGTACTGATTTATTAAAAAAAAAAAAGGACAACCCCAAACGTTCCCTTTTTCTTCCGTCTCCATGAATGTATAGAGGAGCCTCTTAAGCCCCCAAGGGAACCGGAGGGCCCTCTGGAACCTCAGAAAAGAGAAAAACCACAAGGACCCTCCACCTAAGAATGGGCAGCCCTGAGTGTCACGGCCAGCCAGGCCACGGTGAGCACCATGGGGATGGAAGGACTTATGACCCCACGGAAAGAACACCGTAGGGTCAGTTGAGCTCCGGCACTTTGTAATGCAGGCAAGGCACGCTCCCTGTGGTTCAAACCTCAGCTTACTCGTCGGTAATGTGGAGGTAATAGCGCCCACACCACTGGGCTATTGTAACAGGGCTGCGGTAGGGCCTGAGGAATATGCGGGCCCCAGCCCCAGCCCCTCCTGACTGCCTCCGAGAGCGCAGGCTGCACAGGCCTGTTCCAGGAGTCAGACCAGGTAGGACCCTAGCCCAGCTCTGCCCTAACTCACTGCCTGACCTCAGGCAAGCCTTTCCCTTTTCTGAGCCTCTGCCTTCCTTTCTCAGAAATGGGCCCGACGGCCTCTAAGGGCCCTTCTGGCTTGGACACTGCCTCAGGGGCCCAGCTGGGAGGAAGGAAAAAGTTACTAATGCAGAGAGGCAAGGCACAGGGAGTTCATGGTCCTGGATTTTATAATTCTCTTCTCGGTCCCCCCGACCACTTAGCAGGGAGAGAGTATGGGTTAGTCATGGTGGAAACTTTCTTTACAGGAAACGAAGATCCGACTTTGCTTTCTGGTTTTAAAAACAACGATCAGTCCATGCTGATCAGCACTTGCTACATGCCGTAGGTGCTATGCTAAGCCTTTTTCACAGTCATTATCGTATTTCATCCCTACAGCCAGCGGAGAGGAGTGCACTGGTGTTATTCCCATTGCAAAGATGGAGAAACTGGGGCACACAAATGAGACAACTTGGCGAAAGTCTGAGAGCCAATGGGGCTGACGGTGACACCTTCCCCTGCACCGTTCCTACTGGGGCAGCCGCTTCTCTCTCCCTCCACCCCAGGTCTGCCCAGAAGATTCTCCCAACTCTGTCGGTTCAGAAGGGCTAAAGTTCCGAGGGGCGGCAAGGAGCCATTTAGCACCATCGACCCATTCTCCAGGACCACCGACCGCAGCCCTCAGGGGGTGTCCAGCATCGGAAAACAGCCGCTTTCGTGCAGGTGAGAGTCCCCTGTAGCTAAAGCGGCTTGCTGGCCGCAGAACACCCCAGCTGGCCCGACTTCTACCTTTGCCGTCCCGGGGGGGGGGGGCGGGGAGGGGACCCCGTGCCCGCCTGCCCCGGGCTCCGCTCGGGCGCGCCTCTCCGGGACAGCCCGCCCCTCCCCAGCCCGCAAGTCGGCCGCGCCCCCACCAAGCCCGCGAGCGCAGCCCCGGGCCCGGATCCCGGAGCGGCACCCGAGCGGCGGCGGCCGCCCGAGGCCACCCCGCGGCGCGCGCTCGCGACGCCCCTCCCGGGCCGCGGGCCGGGGGCGCGCGCCCCAGCTAGGGGGCGGCCTCGGCGGGCCCCGCTCGCTCGCTCGCAGACAAAAGGCGGGGGCGGGCCGGACGCCGCGTTACCGTTGAGCCGGACGGTGAACTGGCGGCGCCGGCGGTCGTGCTCCACGCGGATGGGGCAGCCCTGCTCCAGCGCGCCCAGCGGCACGGCGGCCGCGGAGTGCGCCATCTGCGCGCCGGGCTGCGGCCGCTGGGACCTGCGGCCCGCGCCGGCTCGGCGGGGCCGGGCGCGCGGAGAGGTGCGCGGGCCCGCGGCGGCGGCGGCGGCGGCGGCGGCGGCGGCGGCGGCGGGGACCGAGACTCGCGACGGCGGGCAGCCCGCAGCCGGGAGACCGCAGGCGGCGGCGCAGAAACTGACACTCGGCGGCGGCCGCGGCGGCGGCAGCAACAAAAAAAAAAAAAAAAAAAAAAAAAAAAAGGAGGGGGGCCAGGAAATCAGCTGTGAGGTCACGTGCGGCGCGCAGCCAGTGGGCGCCCGACCTTTTTGTTTTGATACATTCCATTCGACTCTTAAAGGGGCCGCGCGCCTCGCTGGCCGCGTTCACCCCGCCGCCGCAAAAAAAACAACGCGCGCCCCATCCGCACCAGGACCGCTTTTCCCTCTTGCGTTTGACCCACAAGCAACTTTGGGCCCCCACGCGGACCCCTTCTCCAAAAGATGTAACAACCTAGAGGGAATTCTAATCATCCTCTCGAAGCCACCATTTATTAAGCTCTTGCTGTGTGCACAGCGTGTGCATAGCAAAGGCCTGGTAAGCTACAGGGAGCGCTCAGTAAGGACTCTGCGCTCGGTGAAAATTCTCATCACGAACCTGAGAAATAGGTATGCTTGACTCCATTTTACAGATGAGGAAACAGAGGCCCGAGGCGGTGAACGACCTTGAAGTCACACAGCTGAGACCTTGGGACCATATGCAGGTATGGCTGGTGAGGACGCGCGATCCTGAGAAGACTCGTTTGGTATAGGGGCGAAATGCCTCCTCACCCCAAAGGAGACAGAAGTGTAAGAAGCCTTGGAGACCCCTGGATCCACTCCACAGTTGGGGAGACTGAGTCCCAGAAAAGGGGCAGGGACTTAGTCGAGGACTCACAGGACTGTGGGGTTAGTGGCGATGGTAGTGGTGGCAAACTTCTTTTCCCAGAGGGGACGTGACCAGCCTTTCCCCCACCCTCATCTCGTTCACACCGGAAGCTGTGCTCCCTCCCACCCGCTGCTGCTTATGAATCACATGGACTCAGGTTACCCCTTTACTAGTTTGTTAATTAAGGTGTAAGCTTGAAGTTCACTCCCACGTGCCCACTACCCAAACCAGGGAAGAGAACACTAATGGTTCCCTGACGCTCTTGTGATCAGTGGCCCACCCTTTCAGGTAAGGACGTCCTTGACCTCTAGCGTCATTGACTAGCGTCATTGACTGGTGTGTACTTTTTTGAGTGTCCCATTTTTTTTTGTTTAGCATTATTTATGAGGTTCATCCATGTTATCTTTTTCATCGGTGAGTGGTATTCCATTGTGTGGGTATACCATCATTTCTTTATCTGCCATTGGGGTTGCTTTTGGGTTTTGACTGTTATGAATAAATCTTGAACACCTCTTTCGAACACATTCTCGAACACCTCTCTTGGTATCTGTATTGTAGCACTCCTGTTGGGTGTCCACCAAGAACGCTGGGTCTTATGGAAGGTGTAAGAAAAATTGCCTTTTATGAGACCAAAGGATGAGAAACGGTCAGACCTGTTTCCAAAGTGGCTGTACTATTTTCTGCTCCTAACAGTAATTTTGGGAGTTCCATTTGGGGTTGGCATCTTTTTAACTTGAGCCATTCCGATGAGCGTGAAGTGGTCTTTCAGTGACTTTAATTTGCATTTGCCACTGACTGGTGACGTTGAGCCTTTTTCAGAGGACTCTTAGCCATTCGGATATCCAATTTTGTGAAGAGCCGGTTTATGGAGTTTGCCCGTTCATTTTTCTTCTTTTTGATTTATTGGAGTTTTTTCTTTTTATAGTTTGGTTGTAAGTCTTTTGTCAGATGTATTTATTGAGAATATCCTAGCAGAATTTTTTTTTTTTTAACAAGTGTACATTGTCTCATGGAGTTTGGAAATAAAAACAAGGCTGAGGGGTGAGTCACTATGTACAAGGAGGCAGGAAGCGATTCTGGGGTCAGAGGGGGCCTTGACCTCAGCTGAGTCAGGGCTGGCTGCAGCCCTGAGCAAGCCAGATGTGACCTTTACCTGTCTCAGGCGACTTCTCCGGCTCCAAAGAACTTGCCTCTGGAAATTCCACGAACGGGCCGTGCTGTTTCCCTTCTGGGCCTTTGCTGGTGCTATTCCTCAAATATCACCTACTCCAGGAAGCCTTCACTGTTGCTTCCCGACTAGCCTCAGTCCAGGGGAGATTCCTCTCTGAATAAGTCCCTGGCAGAGCCCGGGGCGCACCGGGCCTAGCAGAAGAGTCCAAGAGCCTCCCTGTTTTTGGTTTTGTTTTTCATGTTTATTTATTTACAAGAGAGAGTGCGAGCGGGGGAAGGGCAGAGAGAGGGAGACAGAAGATTTTCTTCCGTCTGAGCGCAGAGCCCAACTCAGGGCTCGAACTCACAAACCATGAGGTCGTGATCTGAGCCGAAATCAAGAGTCGGCCTGCTCAACTGACTGAGCCCCTCAGGTGCCCCCCCTCCCCATTTTTGATTCTTTTTTCTCTCCTACTTTTTAATGTAGGAACTCGCTGGGATCTTTAAAACGTGCAGAAATCATTTGTGAAACCAGGCAGCAGACCAATAAAAGATAAAGTGAGGAATTAATATGCACCAAGTTAAAACGGATTTGCTTTATCTGTTGACCCCAGAGCAGGCTGGCCATGAAGGAGACCTTGAGGATGGGTTGCTGAGTGAGCGTGTGATCCCAGAAGTTAGAAAGCAAAACCGATCCCAATAGTCTTGGGGTAGGTGAGCCCTGAGCGCTTGAAGCCCCTGTGACGGGAACCTGGCGGGGCCACCGAGCGACCAGGTTCTGTGTATAAGGATATCGTTTCTTCAGTCAATCATTAATTCATTTAGCAAACATGTATTGAGTACCTACCGTGTGCCAGGCACTATTCTAAGGGGATGCAACAAAACAGACCAAACTCCTTGCCCTCCAGGAGCTTATGTTCTAGGAGAGGGAGAGACAATAAGCAAAGGAAGAAAGAAATACTTGTTCCATATTATGGGTACAAATGGCCCGGGGATTCAGCCAGGAGGGATGTGGGCCAGGCTTCTGGAGGCAGGTTCAGACAAGGTGGCCAGGACACACTTCAACTGACTTGAGGTCTTTTAACAAAACGTTAGAAGGAGATAAGAAAGTGAGTCAAGGGATGTTGCAGGGGGAAAAGCAATCCAGGCAGAGATAAAAGCCAGTGCAAAGGCCCTGAGGTATGTTTAAAGAACACACTGAGGCCAGTGGGGCTGGGGCATAGGAAGCCGGGGAAGAGGGGTGAGGCTGAGGGGCCTGGGGGATAGAATGAGGGTCCTCGCTGGCCATAGTAAAGCCTTTGGCTTTTACTCTGAGCCAGGAGAGAGCTATGGGAAGGATTTGAGCAGATCGGAGATGCAATCTTAGAGTTTTTGTTTTTCTTTTTAATGTTGGAAAATTTCAAGCATACAGTATATGTAGATACATTGAATAGTAAAATGAAGCCCAGTGTAGCCATCATGGGTGTGAGGTTTCTGTTTGTGAGGTTTTTTTAATTAAAAAAATTTCAGGTAGTATTTACATACAATAAAAATGACCCTTTTCAGGGTAAGTTTTTTTTTTTTTTTTAGGTAAATTTATTTATTTTGAGAGAGAGTGCAAGTGGGGGAGGGACAGAGAGAGGGAGGGAGAGAGAGAGAATCCCAAGCAGACTCCACATTGCCAGCACAGAGCCCGATGCGGGGCTTGAACTCACCAACTGTGAGATCACGACCTGAGGTGAGCCACTCAGACGCCCCTCAGTGTGTGGTTTTGACAAATGTATACCGTCCCGTAGCTACAATCCCAAACGGAAAACTTATAAAAGTTTTATCATTCCCCCAAGTCCCCTGAACCCCTTTTAACCACTCCCCCACCTCACCTCTGATTTGGTTTCTGTCCCCACGGTTTTGTCCCATAAGTGGAGTCGCGTAGCCCCTGGCCACCTGCGTCGGCCTCCTTCAGTCAGCACGGTGTCTCTGTGATGCGTCCAGGGTGCTGTGCATGCCGGAGTCTGTTCCTTTCCGTGGTTCCGCAGCGTCCGTGGCCCTGTGTGCGGACCTCCGTTGTGAGGCTCCCTCTGCCTCCTCCGTGGGGAACGGACACGGGAAGGGAAGCGGAGAAGCAGGGGAGCCCTGCACCAGTCCCAACGACCAGTGACAACAGCGGCCGATGCCCGTTGTCCTCAGCTCTGCGATTTTCACGGAAATGCCGAGTGGAAGGTAGCTCACCGGCGCGACACCCACCCTGCCCCCCACCCCCCACCTGGCCCCCGGGGCCGGGGGACCGAAGCCTCACCAGAAGGAGGCTCCAGCTTTAGAATTTGAGTCAGTCTGTCTCCAGACCTGTGCTCTTAGCCCCTCTATTTATACTCCTGGGCCTCAGTTTCCTCATCTGTGAAATAGTCAAGAGGTACAAATAACCTCACCGAGTGTCTGACGTTGGGAGCTGAGACCTGAGCCGGCCAGGATTGTCCACACTGGCTCTGCTGTGAGTCCCCAGGCCGGTCACCAGCCCTCTCTGGGCCTCGCCTTCCCCCCTCCCCTGCCGCCAGCACCTCAGCTCCACCAGGCCTGCGTGGAATGAGTGTGGGCAGGGGGGGAGGGGGGTGCCTGCCACGGTCACCAGCCCAACATTCTTCCCGGCCAGCCCCCACCCCCTTACCTCGTCGGGACCCCAACCGCCCCCAGGCCCCTGGCCAGAGCCTGCACTTTTCCGTTTAATGCCTTTTCCGTTCTTTCCCGATTAGACGCACGAGGGGTGCTCATTTGGAAATTGCAGAAGAAACGGAAAAAGGATCAACACGATAAAAGTCTCTCATAAACCCACCTCCAAAGGCCATCTCGGTTCACAGTTCGGCTGCGGGTGCTTCTAGACATCCTGCTCTCACAGCCATTCATTCATTCACTCATTCATTAATTCACTTGCTCCTTCAGGGTTTATGGAGCCACTACTGTGTGTTCCGGAATCCGACAACACGGCCATGAGTAAGGCGGACAAAACTCCTGCTCTCACGGAGCTCTGTACACGGAGTGTGTATTTCAACAAAAATGTAGTCAAATCAGGGGCACCTGGGGGGCTCGGGTCATGAGCTCATGGTGCGTGGGTTCAAGCCCCACATCTGCCATCAGCACAGAGCCCGCTTCAGATCCTCCGTCCTTTCTCTGCCCCTCCCCGACTCACGCTCTCGCCCCAAAAGAAATAAATATCTGAAAAATGGAATCAAATCCTATTCACTTGATCGTACTGGTTCTTTTTTCTCCTTTTAACAACACGCAGTGAGCATTTTCCTTTGCTAATATATGGAAACCACACATCATTCTTTAAGAACTTCTAAAATTTGGGGCACCTGGGTGGCTCAGTCGGTTGAGCGTCCGACTTCGGTTCAGGTCATGATCTCTCGGTCTGTGAGTTCAAGTCCCGCGTCGGGCTCTGTGCTGATGGCTCAGAGCCTGGAGCCTGCTTCGGATTCTTTGTCTCCCTCTCTCTCTGCCCTTCCCCCACTCATGCTCTGTCTCTCTCTGTTAAAAAAAAAATAAACATTAAAAAAAAAAAAAGAACTTCTAAAATTTATTTTTGAGGGAGAGACAGAGAGAGGGAAAGCATGAGGGGGGAGGCAGAGAGAGAGAATGCCAGCAGGCTGCAGCGTCAGGCCGACACGGGGCTCGAACTCTCGAACCGCGAGGCCGTGACCTGAACTCACTGACTAAGCCGCCCTGGTGCCCCTCTTTAAGAACATTTTTCAAGTTCATTTTTGACTAGGTAGTGAGATCACATGTTTCAAAAAACGAGGCAGGGTAACTAAAGGCGAGTAAGAACGCTCCACCTCACGACCATGTCGTCTCTGTTCTCAGTCCCCCGCCGCGCGCAGGGAAGCATGTTTCTTGTCTCCTCTCCGTGTTTTCAGACTTGCGCAGATAAACCTAAGTAAGTACAAGTGTCTTTCTCCCCCACGCCCACCCCCTTTTTTTCACAGTAGGCTCCGTGTCCAGTGTGGAGTCCAATGTGGGGCTCGAATTCATGACCTTGAGATCAAACCTGAGCTGAGATCAAGAGTCAGATGCTCACCTGACTGAGCCACCTGGGAGCCCCTCTTTCTTCCCATCTGACCCCCAGATTGGCATAGAGCCTCAAAGCGTGGCGTGTCACTTCCCGGTACGTCCCGGGGACCCTGCCGTGTCAGCACATCGTGGGTGTCCTCACTCTGACAGCTGCGTCGTTTTCCAGCGATGAATGTCATGATGTCATTAACAGATGACAAGACCCTAACCATTCTCTTAGACACAGTCCTTTTATTGATGGCTATTTGGGTCATTTCTAAATATAGCATCTTTGGCTCCGCTGCTGATTCTTCCGTCTTACGATCCAGTAATTAACCGGTTCCCTGCTGTGGGGCATTTAGGTCAATTTTTAGGTCAGTTTAGGTTCCAATTTGCCTCTGCCCGGAGATGAATATTTGTACAGATGTTGTCGCCTGCCTTTGCAATTGTCTTCTCGAAAAAACTTCTGCTACCAACAGCATCTCTCGGGTGCTCCTGCTCTCCCAGGCTCCGTGCTGAGTGCTGTGCTGAGTGTATGTGATCCCGTTCAAGCCTCACCCCCACCCTGGGAAGCAGGGATCATACAGATGAGGGGACAGGACTTCCGAGAGGCTGAGAATTGTTCGTAGTGTCCCCGGGGAAGGTAGTGCGCTGGGATTTGAACCCAGGTGAGGTTGAGTCCAGAGTCTGATATCCCCAGCAGGGGACGAGCTGCCAGGTGGGCCTGACAGACTGGACTCTCCCAGGGGCAAGGATGGCTCCCTTCTGAGAAGACCCAGGCTCTTGAGATCATCCGGAGGAGATCGAGTCGAAAGTACGGTGTCTGCAGGGCCCAGGCAGGTCGTGTGATTTAAGGAGACAGGTTGGGTGTCAGACAAAAGGGAGCAATGTGGAGTGTGGCAGAGCGGGGACCGCCCACCCTGTCCAGAGGGACAGCTGCTGCCCACTCCAGTTGATCGTCCCGTGTGGGAAACCTGTCCCGAGTTTTCTTTTATCTTTTCTTTTTTAAATATTTATTTATGTTTTTGAGAGACAGAGCACGAGCAGGGGAGGGGCAGAGAGAGAGGGGGACCCAGAATCCGAAGCAGGCTCCGGGCTCTGAGCTGTCAGCACAGAGCCTGACGCGGGGCTCGAACCCATGAACCGTGAGATCATGCCCTGAGCTGAAGACAGACGCTTAACCGACTGAGCCCACAGGCGCCCCCTCTCAACAGGAGCTGGAAATAATCGAGGTATTCTTATGTTTACATAATGGCAACTGATTAGAAAGCACAAGAAGAGAGGAGATAAAAACCAAATAGAATAAGTGAATCTGGGCTAGATCCTGATTCAAACAAAAATGTCCAGCCTTAAAAGATATTTGGGAGACAATGGGGTCACTGGAATACGGAGGGTGTATTAGACGGGTCACAGCTGTTCTCTCAGATGGGACCGTCACAGCGGGGTTATGAGGGAGAATGGTCTTGTTCTCAGGGCACGCGTGCTGAAGGATCAGGAGCAAAAGGCTATGATGGCAGTAACTTACCCTCTGATGACACAGAAGACAAACGTAGACCCACGTGTGGGAGAGAGAGGTGGCGAGAGAGGAGAATCCTCGGGCCGAGCATTGGCAGTGGCCAGCCCAGCCTTCGACTTCTTGTGTGCTTGAAAGTTTTCGTAAAAAAGTTGGAGGGAAAGATGGGGAAAGCAACCACGGGGGTAAAACAAAACGTATGCGGGTGCTCGAAACAGCCGCCTCTTTGCTACCTGTCATTTAGCTCAAGTAAACCTCATGCCAGATGGGGAAACTGAGGCCAGAGCGGGGACGTGACTTAACTGAGTTGCACATAAGTTCGCCAGAGGAAGCTGGTCCTCAGGGACTCCTGTCTTCCCTTCTGTCCCTAGAGCAAGAGCATTCGCTGTGGAGTCAACAGGCCAGGCTCTGCTACCAGCTTTGCTGTGTGACCTGAGAGCTGCCCTGACTTCTCTGAGCTATGGTCTGGGGTGAGAAGGCTCCTGACCTGCTGCCCTGTGAACGGTTCGCGCTGTCCTAGGTCCCCTGCCCCTGCAGTCCCTGAAATCTCAGAGTCCTCCGCTCTTACGTCCACTCAGCCTGCCCCACAGGGCCATTGCTCCCCCCTCCAGCCCTTCTCTTCCCCAACTGCAGACGCACCCAGCTGCCATTCCCCCCAGCCTCACCCTGGCTCTCTGTGTGTCTGCTGCTATCCGGGCTCAGACCCGTGACGTCCCCCTTCCGAGCCCTGGGTCTCCCTGTGTCTCCCCTCCCCAAACTCCCACCCCATGCTGCTCAGCGCTTTTTTTTTTTTTTTTACTATTTTTAATGTATTGGACTGGCTTCCCTCCTCCTCCCCAAGCTTTTAAGGTATAGTTTACACACCATAAAATTCATACACGGAAGTGTAATTTGGATGATTTCTGATGAAAGCGCACTGCTCTGTAACCACCATCACGCAGCATCCTGTAGAATGTTTCCTTCATTCCCAAATTTTCCTCGTGTCCTTTTGCGGTTAATCCTCCCACCCCAAGTCCGTGGCCACCACTGATCTGTTCTGTGTCACTATGGTTTTACCTTTCCAGACAGCGGACATGGAATTGTATCCAATGTATCCAGTTGTATCCAATGTATCCAGATGTATCCAACCTTTTTTGCAAGGCTTCTTTGTCTCCCTGATGCACTGGAGAGTCACCCATGTTCCTGCCTGTCCGTGTGGCCCATTCCTTTTTAGTCAGTGCACAGTATTCCACGGACGGATATACCAGATTTTGTTCTTCCATTCACAAGTTCATGGACATTTGGGTTTTAATTGTAACGAAAAAAATCTGCTGTTAATATTTACATACAAGGGGTGTGTGCGTGTGCGTGTGTGTGTGTGTGTGTAAACACAGGTTTTCATTTTTCTTGGGAGTGGAATGGCTTGTAGCTAGGTGTATATTTCACTTCATAAGAGACTGACAGGCTGTTTTCTAGGGTGGCCACACCATTGTGCGATTCTGCAGCAAGGTTGCTGAGGATCCCGGCCACCACTTGGAATTGTCGGAGTTTTAAGTCTTAGCCGTTCGAATGGGCGTGTAGCAGAACCTCTCTGTGGTTTTAGTTTGCCTTCCCCTAGCGACTGATGACGCTGACCGCCTTTTCACGTGCTTATTTGCCATTCGCGTATGTTCTTTGGTGAAGTGTCTGTTTGGATCTTTTGCACATTTTTTTATTGGGTTGTTTGTTTTCTTATTTTTGAATTGTGAGAATTCTGTGTATATTCTGGGTACAAGCCCTCTATCAGAGATGTGTTTTGCAAATATTTACTTTGGGGCTTGTTTTGAGAATTAAGTAACCTCGTAAACGCTCGGTAAGTGGGTGTTTTATCATTATTATTCTTATGACTACTGCTACGTTATTGCTGTATTTTGCCCTTGTGGATAGAACAAAACCTCATGCCTCTGGGGCTGGACCTCCCAGTGGCACCAGCCACCGGAGGCTCCCCAGGGCCCCCAGACCCAACGCTCGGGCTGGAACTCCCCGAGGGAGACACAGCCTGTACTGGAGCCCAGGCATCTCTGTGTTGTTTGTTGCTCATAATATTCACTTATCAAAACCAACCAGCTGGCCTAGGCTGCTTGGCTGGGCTGCTCCTGGGAGGGGAGGGTGGCCCAGAAGAGACCTCAGAGATACCGCCCCCCCCCCCCCCCCCCCCCCCCCCCCCCCCCCCCCCCCCCCCCCCCCCCCCCCCCCCCCCCCCCCCCCCCCCCCCC
>PITB01030692.1:0-16618 GCA_004024585.1 Paradoxurus hermaphroditus
GTTTACTTCTTTAGAAAACCTGAAGGAAAGTCCTGGAAGCAGGCGGGGGTATGACCAGCAAGTGGTTTGAAGGCAGACACAGCCCAGGAACCCCTCCCCCACCTTCCAATGCCAGTACTTTAGAGACTTTTATGAGGGATTTTATGACATTTTTTACTTTACATCTGACATTTCGCAGCATCTCTTTTCCTGAGAAGGAGGAAATGTAGATAATTATTGCCATATAGTGTCAGAAGATGAAGGAAAATTGGCTAGGGAGACGGAGCAGAAGATTTTCTCCCTTTCCCCAGGATGCAAATTTCCTGACTTAATTTGTGTAGTGTATGGTTTTCTGTGCTTTGTGCTCTTCTCAGAAATGAGAGTAAGAAATCCCTCCAGTGTTAACAAAGAACCCAGTGGGGGGAGACGGGAGATGAGAGACATATAGATGGAAGTCTAATGGTTACATATGTTAACCATATATGTTTTATATCTATGGTGAAAATGTCCCATTAGACCTGTATGCCCCTTCAATAACTCAGGTGCAGGAGAAGTGGGGAGAAGTAGAAGCTGAGCTGGGACTCAGGTCCTGCATTCTGCCTTCTGTATTTAAAGCCTCCAATTTATGCAATTTTACTTGGAATTTCACTGGTCCTTGCCTTTCACTCTCCACTGATGAGAGAAGTCCAGTATGAATTGATGCCCAAAGTCCAGGAATTCTTCCTGTAGCTGTGTCTTTTCCTTGGAATTCCACCTCTCAGTGTCTGACTGCTGAAATCCTACACATTTGTCAAGGTCCAATTTAAATGTTACCTTCTGGCAATGCCTTTCTGATTAATCCTATCAGTGCCTTTCTGGATAATCCATGTTAGAAGTAATTTATTTCCTTTGACCTCCTCTGTTTTTGTGTTGGTGTTACCTTAGCTGTTTGTTTGCTTTCTTTCTTTCTTTCTTTCTTTCTTTCTTTCTTTCTTTCTTTCCTTCCTTCCTTCCTTCCTCCCTTCCTTCTTTCTCTTTCTTTCTCTGTCTCTTTCTCTCTTTCTTTTTCTGTTTCTTTCTTTGTTTCTTTTTCTCTTTCTTTCTTTTTCAATGTACAAAAGTCAATTTAAAAAAATAATAAATCATTATTTAAGTTAAAAATCAAATATTACATAAACAACACACCATATTACTAAGATGAACAGTGTATTTTTAATGAAGAGAACATTTAATAACCAATATTCACTTTATCGTAACAAATCTTTTAATAACTTTGAACCAAGTTGAGTTACCTGTAAGGTATAATTCAAAATTTACTACCATCAGAAATGGTGTAAAAAGTGGTATAGAATAAATGACATCTAGGATCCCTTCTAGAATTCCATTATTCTTGAGGATGAATAACTATCTTAAAATTTAAAAAAATAGGTAAAGAGTGAAGGGACATTCTAATTCAAAGCATCAGTCTTGTTATTGACATGAAATAGGTTATTCCTAATGAAAATGATTGGGGAAAATAAAAATACTAAGTTTTTAAGGTTATTTCTAACATTCGTCTTTCCCTTGACAGTAATATATCACTATTTGCTTGGTTAAAAACTAGATACTCAGTTTTAGATGAACGCAAGTGCTACACTTTTGTCACTTTACAGTACTGAAATGCAACCTGTAAGGTAGGAATACACTTTCAATTCATAACACTGCACAAGGATCAAAATGTGAGAAACCCTCCAAATTCTGATATTTTCACTAACGTTTGTTGCCCTGATATCATAATGAATTCTTTATATGTTGCAAACGTTATCATTAGGCTTTCATACTGTGACAGTGGGACAAATTTGTCCCAGACAAGGGCACTGGGGCCAGGAGATCATGGGTTACAAAAACAGAAAAACTTCTGAAGCCTACTAGCCGCTAAATAAACTTGGCGGAATCCGCATCTCTTAAGAAATGTCTCCACTCCAGCAGAGTGATCAGGCAGGATCCCACAGGCACAAAAGAAACATGACTTACTAGAAACACGCAAAGAGGAAAAAAGCACCGGGCTGTCCCTTTTGGGTGTTCAGGCATTATATCAGAAGCCACGGGGTGGGGATATGAAGTTAGGCAGGCACTGAGCCCCGCAGGGCCGGCGGACTTGAGAAGCGCGGACGGACCGCTTCCACTCACCCAGCTAGGCACTTGCCCAGCGATAGCAGCTCACGGGGTCCCGGCACGCGCAGGCGCAGCCGCAGCCGCAGCCTTCATCGGCCGGGGGCTACCAGGCTCTCCCCGCCGCAGCGCCGCTTCCCCTGCTCCCAGCGGGGTCTCTCGGGTCCGTACTCGTCCAGCTCCTCACCGCGGTCGCGTTTTGAGTCTTGGAGGTCCACAAGCCTAGGCGGTTCTTTCCGCTGAGGAAATCGTGGCTCCGAGGCGCCTGCAAGACCGCCTGGCCGCCAGCGTGGGGGAGGAGTCCTGCGCATTCCTAGCAGCACTCAGCCCCCAGGGCCCCTTGTTCTGCCAAGTGCTGAGGCTGACTCTCCACATACTGTCTTCAGGGGTGGTTCCCCTTGTCTTCCCTTCCTCCCTCACTCACCTTTAGACTTCTGGAAGGCAGAGACTGTGCGGGAACCCATGGATATTCTCTCCACAGTGCTTAACACAGAGCTAAAGACTTCATCAGCAACTCTCTTGTGTGGGATACAGTTGTGGGACTGAGGCCTTGGGTAGGGAGTTAGAGGGGCATTATGAATATTGCTTAAGGATATCGTTAATAGAGGCCTAGACAGGATACTTTCAGATAAAGATCATATTATTAGGAAATTTTTATCCCACCAGTAGATTTATTCCCATATAATATGTTTACTCACCATTCATTCTTTCTCTCATTCATATGTAGAGTTTTTCCTAGTGGGAAATAGACAAGAAGCAAGAAAGCAACTGTTCAAATAATTACAGAGGATGATAAAATCCCAAGGAAATAAACAAGAACTAGGGATAAAGAATAACAGAGAATTTTCTTTAGATAGGGAGGTTAGGAAAGACCTTCATAGTCACTGTGTACATATATTTATCATACTATAATTATGCGTTACTTCAATTTCTAATCTGAAGAGCAAGAATGATAAAATCATTAACAGTATGAGAATAACCGCCTTCCAACCAGGGGGCGTGTTTGTGAATCCAACCTTAGGATTGACTGCTTCTCTGGTGGAACTTCCCAACCTCCCCTAAGCCTTGACAAGAGGAAAGCCAGGGTCCTCCCCTTGCGTCAGGATGGACCCTGCTCCCTCTTCTCTAACCTGGGAGTTGTGGGGGGGGAATCAGGTGTAAAGAGTTTTGACCTTGCTAGAGACTTGGCGACAGATCAAGGTAGCGCCCTGTGAACTAATGCCCCAGGATGGGAGAAGCCAGGGAAGAGATGGAGAGAAAAGTATGCAAAGAGAGAGGGAAACTGCTGTCACAGAGACTCCCCTTTCACCTCCCAGCTCAGTCTCAGCGGATTCTGGGCTCTGTGCACTTGGCTGAGCCGGTTAGAGCTTTTACGGGGGAGGGGGAGGATATCCCCTGAATAATTTAGAGAACACCCCCCCACCCTGACACTGTCACCCCCCTCCTAGGTTGAAAACATGCAAGACTGAGGAGCATGCAGTCTGGCAGTATCCCAGCAGCCTCAGCTAGTTCTTTCAGTACCAGGGGCTTCCTTTGACTACTTTCCTCCTCCTAAACCCCAGCACAAGTTGGTAACATTAGTTGTGGCCTCTTGCAGGGCAGGGGGGACATTAATAAAGACTTGGAAGTGGGTAAGAGGAATCTCTTAGACTGGCACGTGGAGCTTTGATACCCTTTAACCCTTTCCCGAACCTGCTTCCTGTTGGGATAACACATTTTGGTTGCTAGATCAAGAGGAATAGTTCTCCTTCACACAAAGGGCCTGACCTCCTTGATCATGCTGATGGACACCACAGGCTGTGAGAAGGTCTTACTGAGGTTCCCAAAAGTTCCTCTTTTCCAAGTCGTAGCCCTCATCTCTCTTCAGCCGTCCCCAACCCCCTTGGTACCACCTTCTCTGCAAGTGCTATCTTGCACAAGAGTAAAGGCTATATGACTTCAAGAGGAACCCTCCCTCTCTGCTCCAGAGTGCCTGGAGGACTCAACATTGCTTTGTTTTGAAGAGATGCCTGTTCAAAGAGGAAGAGCTATACTTCCTTCTAGCTGCTCGGGGTACACACAAGACACACTCCTGATCCTCAGAAAAAGACAGGCGATTCGAAGCAGAGGTACCTACAGAGCCCTTGAAGTCAAACAACGAAGTTCTTGTCTAAGCTGGGCCTCTTGCTGTGCCCGAAGCAGGTCTGACATCTAACATCTGCACTAGGGTCGGCACCTGATGAGAGGAAGTGGGTTTAGATCCGGCAAGGGAGCTCATGCTATGGGTGCAGGGAAGTGAGGTGGAAAAGAATGAACACTGCTTGGAAGTGGAAAAAGAAGAGTGAAGCCAGAACACACATGGAGGCAGGGGAATGGGGAAGCTGACTCCTGAACCCAGGGAGCCCAGATTTGTATTCGGGGCAGAGTTCATAACCCATAAGCTGTCCTCATGCTCTAGTTCCCAGCCGAAGGTCCTTTCTGGAATCTCTCCCTCAATGGCAGCAGCATTATTGGCTCCCTTCCCTGGCAGACAGGGTAGGGCATTACGCTCAGAGAAGGTCAGGGCAGATTCTAGTGGGAGAGCTGACATTAATGTGGGTGAATATGGGCAAAATTTTCCAAGATTTGTTCAAAAGAGGGAGGATTAGGGGATGGGAGACAGAGGAAGGAAGAAGTTCCAAGTATCCTCTCTGGGTTCACTGGATTAAGGGATGAAAGAGAAGGGGAGGCTTCAGTCAGAATCACGGTCTCCATTAACTGCTTTACTTTCCTACTTTATCCCTTTTCAACCACAACCTAAGTGATTGAAAATAGAGAGTAGATTGCTAATAACTTCCTGGATCCTCTGTTCAACATCATGTGAATTTATCCTGTCATGTCTACCTGGCGTAGATACTCCTGTGACCCATCTTCTTCAGGGGAATGCCTTTCACTCCCAAGTCCCTCCCAGAACAGATTTTGCTGCAAAACAGTAGCATGTGTATTGGGGATATCTCCCCCACCCCTAACCCATGTTGTTTTCCTACAGAAAAGCTGTCTGTCTCCCTCCCCATTCCTCTCCCTTCCTCCTCTTTTCCTTCCTCACCACTTCTGTTTCTTTCTATAACCACAGGCTGGGGTTTGGGATAGTGTTCTGTACATTTCAGTTCCTCTATTCTTGCTTCTTCAGTCTTTGATACTCAACTTGCCACCTCTCCCCACCTCCTCCCATCCTTGTCACTCCTCTCCTCCCCCTGCTTGGTCAGTTCTTCCTGTCTTCTTCTCAGTCATTTCACTTCTCTTTTTCTTCTCAACTTTCCTCATATATAACTCCAACTTTGAAGAGATGGGGAGATGTGTTTTATGGGAAGCATCAGGGAGGGAGTGAACTTGGACATGTGTAAGTGTAAGGGGCATGGTGGTCAGACATCTGGAAGAACCTGATAGGCACCGAGAAAATTGCATAAGCCTTCTAACCCATCTTCTCTCATAGATGAGACTGAGTTGCAGGTGACAGAAACTAAAATGAAAGTGGTTAGATTACATGGTTAATAAACCCTCTTTGCCTGATATCCAGGCTTAACAATATCCAAAATTGAGGGTCATCTGGGTGGCTCAGTAAGTTAAGCGTCCTATATTGACTCAGGTCATGATCTCATGTTTCATGGTTTTGAGCCCTGCATCAGGTTCTGTCCTGACAGCTCAGCACCTGGAGCCTGCTTCGGATTCTGTGACGCCCTTTCTCTCTGCTCTTCCCCTGCTTATGCTGTCTCTCTCTGTCTTTCAAAAATAAATAAATGTCAAAAAAATTTTTAAGAAACACAAAGAACAAAAACAAATTTGAGGAGTCCCTGGCAAGTGTGATTTGGGGTGTGGGCATCCCTGAGTGCATCCTCTCTTTAGTCATAAGGAAGGTGCGGCCATCCACTACACCCACAAGTTCACAGGTAACCCCATGAAGCAGGGTAAGCTCCAGCTTTTAAGGCATGATTTTGGATCCTAGCCACAGAGAACTGGTCAAAATAATAGCTGAAACACACAATTGTCAGGGAGTGGTTCCTATTTTCAGTTGTTCAAGAAATCATATGTACATGGGGTCGTGTTATTAACCCCACAGAATAATAAACATGAAGATTGGCTATATATGAGACAAATTATATACTATGGCAAATTCTCTGACATTTTCAAGTTGCCTTGCTTAGGCAAACAACAAATATTCAAAGATTAATTCGTACTAGAATTCAACATTTACAAAGGTGTCTTATTGAAACATAAATTTTCTTTCTAAAATCACGCTCAATCCCAAAGAGAGTCAAATAGGGATAAATCCTTTGAAAAAGAAGTCCAGTTTTAACAAAAGCAACTTACATAAGCTCAGCAAGAATAGTGTTCAACCTTATAGATTGTTCTGGACTTGCTTTGCTGAGGTTTTCATTAAGACTCTCTGATCCTTTAGTCGTTTCTCAAGACCAAAGGCCAAGCCAAATATGTGACATCATTTTACCTGTGATACTTGTAGATTTGGGTGAATTTCTCTTCTGCAAGTTCCCCAAATATCCTGAAGTGTCCTGCACCTGCCAGGAAGTGATCTTGTTTAATCACCCGGTGAGGCCGCTGGGAACTGTGTAAGCAAGTTATCAGGCCAACATTTCCAAGAGGTTTTATTGGTTCATAATGTCAACCTAGTTCCTTAAAGCTGTCTGGTCATATCTGAGTCTATGCATGACTCTTTCAAACATGACATTCTAGTCGAAGCTTTTGTAAAGTTACCAGTTTTTCCCCTGGTGTCCTGTTACAAGGAGAACACCATCTTGTCGAACTTATGCAAAGAATGCACTTGCGTTGAAAGAAAGAATACTCACAAAGAGTTTCTGTGACCAATGCTTTAATGTTCTATCTCATTTGGAAATGACTTAGATATCCAATGAAATCGACCCAATTTTTTATTTAACTTAGCACAACTTTAAAATTTTCAAATTACTAAAGATTTTAAAAGCTATGCACCTTTTATTTCTTCACCCAACTTATTCTTAACAATTACTCATGAAAACTTTATGAAGCAGACATAATTAATCATCATTTAAGTCACCTTTTTGCTGACAAATGGCAACAGAGAACATGAGCTCCTTTGACCTTACCAAAATTTGGTATAATTAAAGTTTTATAATAATGCTGATATCTCTAAAGATGTGTCTTAACTTTTAATGAAACCAAAAAATCTGAATTTAAATTGGAGCGTTTTTTGCTCCCTGATAGTGAGGGTAGGAGGAACAGGAGGCTTTGGCACCCAGGTAGGAGGATGGCATAGGAGACCATTATGTAAGTCCTGCCGGATGCGGGGGCAGAAACAGGAGGGAGAGGAGCAGGCAGGGCTGCAAGGGAGCCTCCAGGAAGGCCAGAGGCAGATTTAAAGTTTGGACTAACATCCTTTTCTTCTTTTGGTCCTCTGTCTCCTTCCTGCAAACAAACAAACAAACAAACAAACGAAGTCCTCTGCACCATTTATTTAAAATATTTCCTGATGGACTACTTTCTTTGGGAACAGGAGTATTCCTAATTTCTTCCTGGGAAAAAGTTGAGAAACAACCCAGAAACAAAACTATGACTCCATGAAACCCAGAGTACCTCTGCTGGCATTCCTTTTCCCTAAAAGTTGGGGCATGATGGACTGAACCAAATGGCTTCCTAGTTCCTGGTTCCTCTTCTAAAGTCAGAGTTCCACCGACTAACCAAAGATCTCCCTAGAGAAGCTTAGAGCCAAACCCAAACCCCCTATTTGGAGACATCTCAATGGGAGGAAGAGATCAAAGAGACCCATTTCATGGCCATCTTTCCTCGAGCTTAACATACATGACCAGGTGGTGTCACAATAAGAATAATCTCTTTCTTAGTCAGAGGTTCCTACCTATATCCCTTCCATGTATTCCGAATTCGGCCCAGTGGGCTAAGGGCTGGGATAAAGATGGAACTTCCCATCCTATACAAATTTAAACCACCACCCCCCACACACCAAAACGGATCTGTTCTAACTTCCAAATAAACTGAACATTAGTCACATCCTTTTTAAGTTTTTCAGGAAAGCTGAGGTTTTCTAATGGGAAAAGCACGGACATGAAAACAACAACACACAATGCTTCACAACTGAGAAACTTACGTAGGTGCGCACTCCGAGGGATACCCTGATCCTGAAGCTTCTCAGCTTCCCCAAATGCTCCTTTCTTTCCACTCCAACCAAAATGGCAGTCAGCTTCAGTGAGGAATCAGCAGGGAGTTTCTTGTAGACAAAAAGAGTCTGTCTGGGGACAGATGCCTCAGATTCCCTCCCCCCAGAGAAACTAGCCTAGAGCAGCTAACCTTCTGCCGTCATCCAAGTTACTAGCCCAGGAGACTAGGGAGGAAGCCCTGGCCTGGCTTAGACCAACCGCTCCAACCTGGGAGTCCAGGGGTTCTGGATGGGTGCTACAGGGACGTTGGCTCCAGGCTGGCTCGCCAAATTTTTTTACCCTAACCCAATTTTAGCTACCCACAACTCCAAAAGCTAATACTCAAGAGAAGAGTTTTTTCAATTTTTTTCAATTTTTATTTATTTTTGAGAGACGGAGAGAGAGAGAGAGCGTGCCTGTGGGGAAGGAGCAGAGAGAGATATGGAAACATAAGATCTGAAGCAGGCTCCAGGCTCTGAGCTGTCAGCATAGAGCCCCACTCGGGCCTGAACTCACCAACTGTGAAATCATGACCTGAGCTGAAGTCAGATACCTAGCTGGCTGAGACACTCAGGCATCCCTCAGGAGAAGAGTTTTGACTGGAAAGGATTATTAGCTTTATTCAGGAGGCCAGACCATGGGGAGAAGCAGACTCAGACTCAGATCTGACCAAATGACAGATCTGAGGTTTTCAGGTGCTTAGGGCCATTCATCAGTTAAGGAGGTTCAGTGGTCTGTTACATTTCTGAAGCATGCAGATTTAATGCGACCAGCTACAGGTGTTATCTCAGTGCACGTGGGTGTGGTTGCTTGATGAGGGGTAAAGGGTTGTGCAAGAGACTCTGGTTTCTGTTTCATGATGTGCTGAAGGGCTCTGTTCTTTTCTAGCAAAGAGTGCGTGATCTATGTTAGGAATACAAGGAAAGGTTAGTTAATCATTCATGTAGGCTAAGCATGCTGACAAATGCTTCAGGAATACTAGGCTTACTGGAGGGGCCCAGGGTGCTTCAAGATGTCACCTAAGACTCTGCCAGAATGGGGGCATTCGACCTGGTTTGCTAGTTGAAGGCTCAGAGATCTGGATGCCTCTGCTGAAGAGAGGGTGTGTGTGGCTTGCGGGGTGGGGGTACAGTGGCTGCACTCTTGAGGGTTGGTGTCCTAATATCCTGAGCTGGGCTGGGTGGAGGAGGATGGAGGGGAGGACAACTCCCTCAGCTTAGGGAGGACTCCAGGCTCAGGGCCTATCTTAGAGCATGTTCTCTCCAGGTGGTCCAGAGGGGAAGGGAAGAGAATGGGGAGCCGACATTTCAGACCAGTGCAGCCTCATTCCTTCCCCTCTACCCTTCCTCACCTCACTAAGCCCAGCTTCTCAATGGGCCATGTCACACTCATTACACACCTGCTGTGTGCACAGAGCTCCAAAGTGTACTTGGAGCATTCTCACTCTAGGAACCACTGCCTTCCCCTTGCAGCCCACGCACATCCTCAGACCTCCTCAGCACCTTGTTTGATCTCAGAGCCCAGAAACCTCTTCAGAAACATGGGATCTGGAACCTAGATATTTGGGACATAACATGGAAACCCCAAAGAAATGGGGAAATAAGGTTGAGAGAGAGCCCTGCAATTTCTGGGGACAGGATGAGGACTTACAAGCAGCAAGAAGGATTGAGTGACAGGAGGTGTAGAACTTCCCAGGAACAGAAGGTGGGGGCTTGTTTTCTGATGTAGAATCCTCGGGCTGATACAGGGAGAGAGCAAGGAAAAAGGAACTCATAGAGGGAGATCCTCTCCCCATGAGTGTTGGGGTTCATCAAGGTGTTATGGGGAAGGGGGGACCACATGAAGCAAAGGCAGGAAACAAGATGAGACTTTGGGGGAACCTTTGGCTCCCATGTGGAGGCAGGAGTCCTGTCCTGCACATACACTGTAATTGTGAAATTACGTGGAGTCCGCCGGGCTTTCAGACATCAGTGGTCTCGGAGGAGAAAAGAAGCTGAAGTTGTGCAGGTTCCTTTCTCTCCAGCAAACCCACTCTAGCAGCAGAGGGGGGGTCTCCCTCTATCTTGGGCGGAGGTGCTGGCTATGGGACTACCTGTGCAACAGTCACTATTAGCTTCTGTCCTCTCCTGAGATGGAGTGGCTTTGGGATGACCAGGCAATCGGGCCTTCCCTGAGTTCCCAGGGCTGCCTTGGGTCACTTCCAACCTAGGACAGGGCTGAGCTCAAGGCCTCTCAGGAGGGAGCAGGGCTTGCCATGGTGGGCAGAACTTCCCCCAGGCAGAATTGAATTGCCCAGGAGGTTTTCTTTGGTCACCCTATTCCTCTGAGCCCCCTTGCCCATCACTTTGTGGATGGAGAGAAGTCTCTTCAGCTTTCCTTAACACCCGACAGGGTTTGCCCAGAGGAGGAAAGAAGACACAGCAGGCAGAGGGCTGGAAGAGAGAGAAGGGAGCAAATGTCCTTCCTTTCACTGGGCTCAGAGCACTGCTTTCTTCCCTACATTCTAAAGGTGGGAAAGGTGGAAAGGCAGGTGTAGAAAGGACTTGAAATGGTGCAAAATGGTAGGATGCAGCAGGGTGGAGAGATGGAGGTAATGGGAGAGTGGAGCCCCCTGGAAGTGGGGTTGTCTGGGGAGGTGAGCAAGGAGGGGAGGGAGGAAGACTGGTGAGGTGGAAGGTGGTCAAGGTGGGAGGGGACAGAGTGGCAGGTGGGCAGTGCAGGGAGTCAGAGGGATGGGGGTGGGCAGGGCAGGGAGGTGGAGGAACCAGGATGGAGCAATGTCAGAAACTCAGAGATGGTCAGGGTGGTGGGCTGTCTGGAAGGAGGGCTGGAGGAGGATTCCACTGGGAGGAGGGGAAGACAGACAGCAGTTCAGAAGCAGTCAGAGCCTGGGAGGAGTGTAGGGAGTACAGGCTGTGGCAGAGAAAGCAAGGGTGTTTGTGGGTCCTTGGAGGGTTCCAGGAAGTTGAAGGTAAGTCCTCCAGAGCCACTCGCTTCTGCCTCAGCTGAGGCCTGATCTGGATGGGAGCTGAAGAGACCGCATGAGCAGTAGGGGCAGAGGTCCCATCCCCACCACCCCTTCTTTTCCCTCTATCCCCTCTACTGTGCCTGGCCTCGCCCATGCTTTCTCCTGGACATTCTAGATCTCTAAAATCTATAGGACTGGGCTCTGGATCCTTAAAGAAAGGAATAGAGTGTTGTGTATATGTGTACAAGTGTGTTTGATGAGAGTGTGTAAATTTGTGTGTGCATGCCTGTCTGTAAATGTATGTTTGTGAGTGTGTGTCTTTGTGTTTCATGCGTGTAAGAATGTTTGTGACATATGTGTGTACATGTGTGTATTTGAGGGTATGTATGTGTGTATGTATGAGTGTAAGCATCTGTGTACATGTATATGCATGTGTGCAGGTGCCTGTGTGCATCTGTGTGTATGTGTGTGTGCTGTCTCAGGGAGGCCTGAAGACTCATAGCTGAAGATGTCTTTGATTTGTCAAACTTCAGCAGGTTTCAGGCTGGGGAATTGGGTCAGGTGAGCCAGGAGGCCTGAAGACAAATGTTATTAGTGCTTGTGGTGTAGGGGTTTGCATAGCCTAAGCAGTGGGTGCGTCTTGCCCTACCAGGCACAGAGGGATGGCATTCAGGCCCAGGATCTGAGGTGGGAGGTTAAACTGGACCTGAGGCCTTCACTCAGGACTTGCACTGGAAGGGTTGAGAGGCCCTGCTCTGACCAGGGAGGGCCATACACAAAGAGTAGGTCTAGGGTGGGAGGCTGGACAGATAGTATGGTAGAGTCCCCTCCCTAAGGAATGTGGTGAAAAAAGACCTCAAGATAAGGGCAGGCAACCTGGCTATGTGCATACATGACATCCTTCATGACCACAGAACATGACACCACCCAGTCAGACTGTATGTCTATATGTTACCCTTATATGGGACACAGAGAAGTAAAAAGTGCATAAAAGGCTACACCATGCAGTGATCAGGACTCAGTTTTTTGGGTACAAACCCAACTGAACCAGTGTCTGCACAAAGAAAATTGCTTCCTGGAAAAAAAAAAGCCTCAGAGTCAGGACTCTGTGTGAGAATCCTACTACAGCCCTGCACGGTTCAGGACCACTCCCTCCTCCCACCCCTCTTTCCACTTTTTGGGAATGATCCTGCCAGGCTGCAGTTCCTGGCTGTAGGCTCCACCCATTCTGCCTGAGGCCATAGAGTCCCCAGAAGTCTTTGTGTGCCACCTTCTGAGGCTGGGATGGTCAGAATCACACTGAAAACTTCGCTCTGTAGTCAGTACTACCCAGACAGGTTCAAAACCTCCTCCTGGAGTCCTCTAGGAAGGCCATGTATGCATTCTTACTGAATTTCTTATGAGCTGAGGTTTTTAGACCTCTTGTGCTGGGAAGTTCTTACTGAGTCAAACTGTCATGTTGTACTCTGTGCCTGATAAGATCAGGCTGAGTTTGTGAAATGGAGCCCAGCAGCCCCTCCCCCAAGCATATAACTAGTTTCTTCTGGATATGGAAGTGGATCCAGGGTGTAGGGACACTGAGAGGATGGGGGGTAAACCTGGTGGATCACAGATGGCTCAGACCTTCCCTGGGCAGGAGGGCCATGATCACCAGGGCACATTCAGAGAAGGGAGCTCAGAGACCACCAGTTGCATCACTCTCACTTTACAGACAGAAGCAGAGGCCCTGGAGGAGGGAACACTCAGTGTCCCGTGCTGCGTGATGGCTGCCTCTGGAAAACCTGCCTCTGTCTGACTCCTGGTCTAGGAGTCCTTCTTGTTCCCCATTTGGAAGACCCTAGATTCTGTTCCCATTCTCTTGGCTTTATGGGATGGGGAGAGAGGGAGAAGGACTTCAGCTAGACTGGGGTGATATCTCACTTCCCTTCTCTAGTGACTCCTTTCCAGCCTTCATGCAGGGCTTCCAGGCCTCCCATCCACTGATACCTGTTCCTTCTCCTTCCTGCCCTCCCTCCCTCCACAGATGGTCTCTTAGCTCCATCTGGACAGCCAATGCAGTGTTTAATCCTCCCTGCTCTGCTCTAGCTCATAGTCTGACTCTAGTCTGAACCATCCTCTGTCCTCCTCTTCCTGCAGATTAGCCTCCAGTCCTTTGCAAAATAACTGCTTACTCTCCTCCTCTGGGAAGTCTTCCATGATTAATTCACCTGGTTCTGGATCCCACACTGTGTCTTTCTAAACCACTGGAAAGGTACCTGCAGGCCTTTCCTTGTTCTGGTCTCTTCTCTTTCCTGACGGTGAGCCTTGTCCCTGCTCCTCACTCTGACATCCTCCACCTGGCATGGGACATGGACCTGTGCCTCCCCAAAGACAGGGCTGGTTTTCTCTTTCCTCCCAGGACTCCCTCCATACACCAGGAGGCCCTGGGCTGCCCTGGAGAATTGCCTGAGCTCCTCCCTGTTCTCTGTGTTCTGGGAATAGCAGAGATAATGGTGTCCAATTGAGTCTCACCCCAAGCAGGGAGGTGGCAGTGCAGACCCTTCCCTGTCTATACCCTAGTGTTTTACTGGGGTTTAGGCTTTACCCCCAGGTCTGCATTCTCCTCCTGTTCCTGGTCACCTCTGACCCAGTTAACAGGCCTCTCCAGGCTGCTGCCCTGGAGCCCCTGGAATGCTGGGCCAGGTGTGGGGAGCGGCAGGCAGTCCCACGGTGATTCCTCAACTTGGCCTTCACACTGCACCTGACCACCTGCTTCCTGGTTGGGTCTCTGCAGACCTGTTTTCTCTCTCAGGCTTCTCTTCCACCCTCCCTTTTCTTCCTCCACTTCCTCCTCATACCACTCGCCTATCCCCAAAGTCTGAGTTCTCCCAGGAAGCTCTTTCTTTCCTGAGACCGTTGGGGTGCCCCTCCTGCCTGGCAAGGAGGATGGGTGGGTGGAGCTCTGGGTGGAGGAGAGGATCCTGGTTCTGGTGAGGCACCAGGCCTAGCTCTGGGCTCATGTATGCATTTGTTGGCACCTTGTGGCCATACTGAGAACTGCAGTGTTGGGGTCCTCCCTGAGAAGGGAAAGGGGGGAGGCATGCAGTTTGGCATTTAGAGTGGAGTAGCCTCAGAATTGCTAATCGGTATTGGAGGTTTCCTCAGGGAGCCTTTGAATTCCTAACTGACATGGGAGTGGAAGCTAGGGAGGAAAGTCAAGTAGCAAGGACACATCTAGATGGAGAGAGATAATTGAAACTCTGTCCTCAAGTCTCAAGCCTACTATTCAAATTACGCCTCCCCAAAAGAGCCCTGAAAGGGAAGCAATCAGAAACTAAAACAGGAAGAGGTGATATCTGATCTGAGAAGAACTTCCCAGTAAATCCTAAAGTGTATGTGGATACCACTGCTTCTGACAGTTGCACAACTTTTACAAAGCCCCCAGTCCCAATGAGCTATCCCACTTTCCCCACTCCCTGATCTCATCATTCTCAGCTCATTGGCCTATTCAGAAAAGGCCAGGTTCCTCAGCTCTCCCTACTCCAGCCTGTGTGTGGCTGTGGTTAAAATGCTAATCTTGGAAGTCCCTTCTCTGGTCTAACTGCAGTCCTGCCTGGAGCACTGAAAGTGGAAAGAACCACCATATAGCTAGAAAACCTATAGATAGGAAAATGGTCAGAGGAAGGACCCTGTGAGGAAGGTTCTGAGGGAGGGCAGTTCTGCCTCAATTTCTCCTACATCCTCCTCTCCCCTGTCCCACTGGATCTGTGGAGATGAAGGCGATGAGACACAGTGGTTCACACACTGGAGAACTCTCTCTGTTTGGGCTTTAGACTTCACAGGTACTGGTGAGAGGGGAAGCTGAGTTCCACCATGGCACTTGTTATTCTCTTTGGTAGAGTGGGTATCCTGGGGAGGGAAGATGGGGGCCAGTGTTTGTCTCCATCAGCCTGATTCCTTGTGGTCTCACCCAGAGCCCCTTTGAAAGTCAGAGTCCCTGGAGAGCCTTTTTTATATTCAGGCACCAAAATCCCAGTCCCTCACAAGCCCCCATGATAATACCTCTTCCCCTCCCCACCAACCTCAGTCCAGCACCCTTTATTGGTGGACTGAGAATCACCAAATTCTCCTGACCATCCTTCCCTCTGTTTCCCTTGTCACTGCTTGGACATCTTGGCCAGGAGCTCTGGCTCCGTAGGTGCAATGTGGGGCTCTGTCCAGGCACCCTCCCTCTGAGATGTCATTGGTCTTCTGCCTCATTTGCTGCTGCCCACCTTACCGAGTTAAATTAAACAGTGATGTTCTGTGTGTGGCTCCAGCCCCAAGGAGCTGGACCCTGGGAAAATGAAGACATGTCCTGGTCCCTGTTATCTAGCTGCATTATAATCCGCCCCCCTGCTACCTGATATGCTCATTTATGTATCTGATAACATCAGAATGGTTTTGACCTCAGGAGTTTATAGCAGAATGGGCACCATGATGGGCCCCTAAAGGTGATTGGCATTTGCCTCAGTCTTTAGCAAGGAGGATGCTCTGTCTGCTGCCTCTTCCATTCTGGGGATGGTGCGTGTGCGCTGCACTCAGAGGGTCCAAAGGGAAATGCAAACACCAGAGTGGATTAGGAGGCACATGGCAAGAGGAAAAGAAAGGGGGAAACCTTTTCAGGTTTCCCCTATGTGATGAATGTTGGAGTAAGGTGTTTGAATGCCTTGCATGTTTTTCTCTTCTTGTTTTATAAGGAAGGACTCCTGGATTGGGGAATGGCAGGGGTTCATGTGTGTGGAGGCTACGTGGAAGCGGTGGGGTGTGGCATGCCTGCATGAAAACATTCAGCCCAACAGCTCACAAGTTTGCTTATGTGCCCCCCACCCCAGCAGGCTCCATTCCACGAGTCAATGCATTCAATCCGGTTACTATCCTATTTGTTAGCTCTTTAGCTCTCAGAAGAGGGGAGGAAATAAGGTTAGTCAGAACACTGGGTCCTACTCAAAGCAGAAATTCCCAGCTGAGGGTAAAGGGAACTGGATAGAGCTCTCTCCTGGTTTCCAGTTAGATTTTCTTCCTTGTCTTTCCTATCCTTCCTTCTCTCTTCTTTCAGTGCTCACTAGGACACCCAGCTTTTGAGGTTAAAGGATGGTCAGTGGCAACAAGAAGGATCTGGAGGAGGAGCAGGGAGGTCAGCAGAGGGATGGGAGAGGGAAGGAGCAGTGAAGGGCCTGAGAGAGAGGATCCCTGGGAAGAGAGAGGTGAGGACAATGGATGGCTCTCCATGTGAACAGGGCTGTGGTGGGAGGGACCAAGATTAGAACAGGGAAACACATTTCTGTCCATAACTCTGAAGAGCCTCTGGAAACACAGGACAAAGAGAAAATAATGAATGAAGACAAGTTCCTCTTGCAGC
>PITB01030693.1:0-16609 GCA_004024585.1 Paradoxurus hermaphroditus
TAGAACGGTCCATCCAGCAGCAACAGAATACACATTCTTCTCAAGTGTACAGAGGACATTCCCCAGGATAGATCACATGTTAAGCTCAAAACAGGTCTTAATAAATTTGAGAAGACTGAAGTCGTATCACGCAATTTTTTTTTACCCATAATGGTATGAAACTAGAAGTCAATTACAAGAACAAAGCTGGAAAATTCACAAATATGTGGAGATGAAACAACATACTACTGGATGACAAATGTGGCAAAAAAAAAAAAAGAACATTAAAGAGAAATAAAGATCTGGAGACAAAGAAAAATGGAAACCCAACACACGAAAACCTATGGGATGCAGCCAAAGCAGCTCAAAGAGGAAAGTTTATAGTGATAAACCCCTACATTGAGAAACAACAAAGATCTCAAACAGGCAAACTTAACAACTCAAGGAACTAGAAAAAGAGGAACAAACCCAGCCCAAATTTAGTAGAAGGAAGGAAATAACAAAGATGAGAGTGGAAATCAATGAAATAGAGACTAAAAAGACAACCTAGAAGAAGGAATAAATTCCTAGAACCATACAACTTACAAGACTGAATCACGGAGCAATAGGAAATCTGAACAGACCAAGTACTAGTAAGGAGACTGAATCAGTAATCAAACACCTCCTAGTAAGCAAAAGTCTGGGACCAGATGGCTTCACTGGTAAATTTTCCCAAGCATTTAAAGAATTAATACCAAGCCTTCATAAACTTTTCTTAAAAATAGAAGAGGAGGGAACACTTCCAATCTCATTTTATGAGGGTTTACTTCTTTACCTGAGATCAAAATCAGACAAGGACTCTATAAGAAAAAAAAATTACAAGCCAATATCCCTAATTAACATAGATGCAAAAGTCTCCAAGAGAACATTAACAAACCAGGTTTGGTAGTACATTAAAAGGATTATACATCATGATCAAGTGGGATTTATTCCAGGGATGCAGGGTGGTTCAGCATTTGCAAATTAGTTAATATCATACATCACGTTACCACAATGAAAGGCTAAAAATCATAGGATCATTTCAGTAGATACATCTTTTCCTGATTTAACTCTGTGATTATAGAGAAATATACCTCAACATAATAAAAGCGACATGAGATGAACCCACAGCTAACATCATACTCACTGGCAAAAAGCTGGAAGCTTTTCTTCTAAGATCCGGAATAAGACAAGGATGCCCAATGTCACTGCTTTTATTCAATGTAGCCAGAGCAATTAGGCAAGAAAAATAAAGAATATCCAAATCAGAGAGGAAGGAATAAAATTGTCTCTATTTTCAGATGACAAGATCTTATACATTGAAAACCCTAAAGACCTCACCAAAAAACTGTTAAAACTATAAGCAAATTCAATAAAGTTGCAGGATACAAAATCAGCATACAAAACTTGGTTGCATTTCTATACACTAAGAGTGAACTATCAAAAAGCGAAATTAAGAAAACCATTTCATTTATAATAGTATCAGAAAGAATAAGATAGTTAGGAATAAATTTAGCAAAGGTAGAGAAAACTGTACACTGACAACTATAATTTAGGAAAGAAATTAAAGAAGACAAATGGAAAGATATCCTGAGCTTGTGAGTCGGAGGAATGAATATTGGTGTAAATCCATACTACCCAAAGCAACCTGTAGATTCAGTTAATCTCTATCAAAATTCCATGGAAATTTTTACAGAAATAGAAAAAACAATCCTAGGATTTGTATGGAACTACAAAAGACCCCTACTAGTCAAAGTCAACAGTACGATTGCATCATACTCTTGATTGCAAACTATTACAAAGCTATATTAATCAAAACAACGTAGTACTGACTTAAAAACAGACATAGATCAATGGAACATCATAGTCCAAAAATCAACCCATGCGCCTATGGTTAATTAATTTATGAGAAAGGAGCCAAGAATATATGATAGGGAAAAGCAAGCCTGTTTAAGAAATGGTGTTGAGAAAACTACAAGCACATGCAAAAAAATGAAACTGGACTTCTGTGTTACGCCATATACAAAATTAAATCAGAATGGATTAAAGACTTAAATTTAAGAGTTGAAACAGTGAAACTCCTAGAAGAAAACATAGAGGATAAGCTCCTTGACATCGATCTTGGAAATATTGTTTTGGGTTTGAGATCAAAAACAAAGGCAACAAAAATAAAAGTAAAACAAGTGGGACTACATCCAGCTAAAAACCTTCTGCCAGCAAAGGAAACCATCAATAAAATGAAAAGACAACCTATGGAGTAAGATAAAATATTTTCACATCATATATGAAACATATATGAAATCATATGTGAAACAAAACAAAACAAAACAAAAACCAAAACAAAACCCAATCTGATTAAAATTGGGCAGAGGAACTGAATAAACATCTTTCCAAAGAGGTCGTACAAATGACCAACAAGCAGTCTGAACGCAGAATTTCTTCTTCCTTGGGAATCTTAGCTTTTTTCTTTTTAAGTCCATTTATTTACTTGCAACAGAGTGAGCGGAGAAGGGCAGAGAGAGAGGAAGAGAGAATCCCACACAGACTCCGCACTTTCAACCTGTGGAGCCCCATGTGGGGCTTGAACTCGCAAACTGCAAGATCATGACCTGAGCCGAAATCATAAGTTGGATGCTTAACAGACCGAGCCACCCAGGCACCCCCTTAGTTTTTTTCTTATAAGGCCTTCAAGTGATTGGATGAGGCCCACCCACACGATAAAGAGTAATCTACTTTATTCAAAGTCCCCTGATTTAAATGTTTATGATATCCTAAAAAATCTTTCACAGTGACATCTAGACTTGTATTTGACCATATACCTGGGTACCATCACCAGCCTGACACAGAGAATTCACCATCACAAAGCGGGACCCAGGAGTCTGTGTTCTTTCTGTGATCTGTAAGGCCAGGTAGGAGAGTGGGGAGTCAGAGATATAATGGTAGGATCATGGCAAGGCGTTTCTGAGTCATGCGGTGGCCCAGCGGAGGGTGGGTGAGTGAGGGAATGGACAAATGAATGGATGAAAATGTAAGCGACAGCGGAGGGACTAGATGACCCTAGTATGTGTGGCCCCTCTGCCACTGAGGTGGGACAGGAGATAAAGACAGAGGTAGGTGCCGCTAGGTGTTGGGCATGGGGAGGAGAATGAGGGAGGCCAGCGTTTCTTTCTTCCCTGCCCTGGGAAACCTGGGGTGCTTTATATGTTTGGTACTTACAGCTTCACTTGAGTTGGTATCGGACGAGAGCCTTGTGACATGGCACCTCCTTATCCCATGTCCTGGAACCTCCCTGGGCCTCTGCCTGGTCTGCGCCTGGTCTGTTGACAGGCCTGGGGCCCCAGCTTCCCACAATGTGTTGTGGATTGAAGAATCTGGACGCTCACGGGTGAAACCGCACATAGGCTACCCAAGAGAGGAACCCCTAAGGGGAAAAGGCTGGGCATGTGCCTAGAGGTCCAGCAGGGGTGAGGTGGCTAAGAGGCCTGGAAGCTAGTCCCCACTTTCCCTCCTGCCGCCTGTAGGACTCGTGCGGACCAGGGCTGCCAATACTTGCCCCTTAGACCTCAGCAGGTTATCTAAGGATCTAATGCGTTCGCTTTGTAAATTATAAAACGTGACGATAGTGACAGATACTGTTGGCGGCCACTGCATGTATGCACGGAGCACAGAAACGGGGAATTTGCAGTGTGCTGGTGGAGCGGCACGGAGTAGGGTAAGACTCTGACATACCATCTGGCGGAAAACCTTTACCGCGCACCTGCTATATTCTAGACCCCATGGCGGGCACTTGGTAGTTGGCTTATTTAGACCCCATGGCGACTCTAATGGCAAACCCTTGGGTCAGACAAACCAAACGAGTTGCCCAAGGGCAAACACTAAACGGTAGAGCGGAAGGTGGAGCCTGAGAGTACCTGACCGTCTCCCCATCACACGGTGCACCCTCTTGGGGTATTTGCGAGGTGTTTTTATTATTGTCATTAGGGCTTGGAGATGTCATGGCCAGCAGAGTGATTACAGTCAACAATACTATACTGTAAACTTCAGGGTTGCTAAGAGACTAGGTCTTCATCGTTCTCGCCACAGAAAGAAATGTTAAGCGATACTAACGTTAGCTAACACAGCAGTGGCGATCGCGTTGCAGTATGTGAGTGTATTCTACCAGCTTGCTTACACCCGAAAGGAACACAGTGTTATATGGGAATTATATCTCAATAACAAATAGGAAATGAAAATAAAATATGGTCATTGGGGTCAGGCCGAGCCTCTTTTGCCACCCGGTTGTCACCAGGGAGACAGTTGAGCCCGTGGTGCAGCGGCAGGCTGGGAGGGCTTCTCCGAAGACATGTCTGGCATGACGAGAACCTGGGCACTTAGGGTGTTGAGGGGTGCCTGGGTGGCTCAGTCGGTTGAGCGTCTCACTCTTGGTTTTGGCTCAGGTCATGGTCTCACAGTTCATAAGTTCGAGCCCCATGTCAGGCTCTGCACTGACAACACCGGAGCTCGCTTAGAATTCTCTCTCTCCCTCTGTCTCTGCCTCTCTCTTCTTTCGAAGGAAAATAAACTTAAAAAAAAAAAAGTGTTAACAACATTTAATAGACCTGTCAGAGAGAGGTCAGCCTCCGAGCTAAGCCTGATCTGCCCTGAACTGTCTGCTCGGTTACTGCCGTGCAAACGCTACTACAGTGCCCTCTGACGAGTTCATGAATTAAGTGTGGGGGGCGGCAGTAACACGGCCCTGTGCTCTCCTCTCTGCTGCACCTCTGGGACCCGTGTGGGCCACGGTGGCAGGCGGCCAGGGCCCCCAGGGTCCTGGTGCAGCAGGGGGCCAGGCGTTCTCCCAGTCACTGGGCTTTGCAGAGGGGTCGCTGAAGCTCCCCTTGCTTTTTGCCCAATGGCATTAGGAATCTCAGATTAGCAGCCTTTACGGAAGGGACCTCCTCCATCTCTACTCCAGTCTCTGTCCCCAAGGATTGGGGTGGGGGGCAGGTCGCTGGATGTTCTCGAATGGGAATTAGGCTGTATGAGCCTCATCTACCACTGCATAACAAATCATCCCAAAACTTAGTGACGGAAGCGGTGTTTGTGACCTCATGCGGTTCTCTTGGTTGGGAATCCAAGAACTGCTTAGCCGGGTGGATTGGCTCAGCGTGTCTCACAAGGCTGCACTTGTGCTGTCGACTATGGCCGCAGTCAGCTCTAAGCTTACACACGTGGCTATTGGCAGACTCGGGATCCTTGCTCTGTTGGCTGGAGGCTTGTGGTCTCTCCGTAGGGTTGGTCAGAGCACAGCAGCTTGCTTTCCCCAGAGCAGAGCCAGGATGGTGGTGGTGGCAATGGTGGTGGCAATGGCGGCGGCGGTGGCAGTGGTGGTGTTTGTGTGTTGTGTGTCCCACCCTAAGATGGAACACAGTGTCAGAAGTGACATCCCATCACTCCTGTTGTCTGCTGCTGGGCAGATCAGCCCTGGTAAGGTGTGAGGACTGTGAATTCCAGGAGGCTGAGATCTTCGGGGCCACCGTGGGGGCTGACTAGCCTGCAGCCTGGCAGAGACCTGGACTGGGACAGCAGCTAGGGAACTAGAAACGTCGCCTGGAGGTCCGTCCCAGGTACTGTTACGGGTTGCTCAACTAGTACCTTTGAGAGTTCAGATCTCTTTATTTATTAAAAAAAATGTTTATTTATTTTTGAGAGAGAGAAGTGGGGGAGGAGCAGAGAGAGAAGGAGACACAGAATCTGAAGCAGGCTCCAGGCTTCGAGCTCCAAGCCGTCAGCACAGAGCGCGACACAGGGCTTGAACTCACAAACCACGGGATCATGACCTGAGCCAAAGTCAGCGCTGAACCGACTGAGCCACCCAGGCACCCCAAGTTCAGATCCCTTTAAATGGCCTAAAAGGTCCTTCCTGGCCCAACCCCCTCACCACCAACACCTCCAGCTTTGTTTTCTCCCTTCTCTCCACTTACCCCAGGTCCCCTGTGGATGAACAACGTACTTTCCTGTCTCTGCCTGTGGACTAGGAATTTCCCTTCCCCGCCCAGTACTTGTATATTTCACAACGTAGTTCAGCGGTCTCCTGCTCTGTGGCACCTTCCTAGGTGACCCCCTCACAGAAAGCAGCTGTCTCTCCCCAGCACCCCAGAATCCCTGTGTACGTACCTCTACTACCGCATCAACTCCTTCCTCCCCGACAAGTGTGGCTCGAGTGCGGGCTGCGTGTCTGGCTCTGTGCTGGGGCCGGAGACCTGGCGGTAAACACAACAGACAAAGTTCCCACCCCTCCCACAGCCCTCGCCCCCCAGGTTTACATCGCAGCGGGGGCGGGGACCCACCCGCCACATATAAGGAAACGCAGAGTGTGCCGGATGTTGGTCAGTGCTCCGGACAAAAATAAAGGCACAGCAGGGGGAGGGAAAGGGTGAGGGACAGCGGAGACAAGGGGCTGTTCCCTACTCGGTGCTCAGGGGAGGCCCGGCTGCTACTGCAACACGGAGCAGAGCCCTCAAGGAAGTGAGGATTGACTTGGGGGGATAGATGCAGAAAGAGTGTTGTGAACCTATCATTTTGGAAAACGTGCTTTCATTTCCACCTCTCCTTTCTGTATACTCTTTGATGGCAGCGACCAGGAATCTGTCGACTCAGCATCCCCACTGCTTAGCACGGCGTCGGTGCGTGGTAGAGGCTGGAGGAACAACGAATGTCCGTTTTGATAAGTGGGGGCTGGAAAGTGTGAGGGACGGGATCGGACGCCCAGTGAACCCCCACAGACCCCAGGGAGTCTGATGCCGGGGAGAAAGCCGAGAGAGAGAAATTCGTTTTGAGGATTAAGGGCTTGCTCCGCGTACATCCCTATATTTTATAGACAGAGGTGAGATGAACGTGAATTTAAATAAAGACTTTAGTCTGTATTTAATGATGCAGTTATTAGGCTGCGTTTGGCAGTGCGTCTACTGACATAAAGTTTTAAAATCAGCCTTTTCAAACACTAAATTACCCTTTGGGTCTGCCAGCTCTAATGATAAATAAAAACGCAAGTCGACCTCATTACCCTCAGATTCATGGAGTGGGTTAACGTTTGGGAGATTAACCAGTTCTGGGCGCCGAGGAAGGAAAGTACTAAATGATAGATTCTGATGGCGAATCAGGGGCTGGAGCCACATTTGCAACCAAGTTCATTACAGAGGGGTCGATGAGCCTTTGTTTCTAATCAGTGGGACCTCAGATCCCTCCACCTTCTTGAAATAGAGTGGCCTGCGGATGCCTTTGGCTCAGGCAGCTCGGTAGTAGTGGACTGGAGGCAGGGAGGGGAGAAAGCATGGACTGGGAAGAGATGGTGCAAGGTGTCTTTGGGAGTCCAGAGAGCGGGTTCCCTGGGAACCATGGCCAACTGTGGTTTTCGAAGCCCGTGTCCAGCCCCTCATGGGACGCACCCCTACTGCTCATCTGTCAGGCTGGGGAGGGGTGAGCGCTGGCTTGGTAGAAGAGGTGCACCAGAACCTCGGTTGTATGTTCCTTCAGGAGGGAGGGGAAGGTCTTTAAGAAAGGCGTGGTTGACTGGCTGCGATTCTTCTCTGCCCCCTGTGAAGCCCCTGAGAGGTGTGTGTCCAGTGACACAGAGGAGGACCAGTGGCTGTGGGAAGAGATGGTATGTAGGCCTTTGTGGGCCAGGAGGAAGGCAGAGTAGAGGAGAAACTCCCGTAGGCCATGTCTTTCCTCATCCTGAAGCCTAGACAGAGTGGGTAGTCAGGATGGGGCAAAATGTAGCTAGTGGGTGAGCCATCAGGAGGGGAGAAATTTTCAGGAAGGCATGCCCTTTCAATTACAAATACCCTGATGGGTCAGTGGTGAAGGATGAGAGAGAGTTGGGTTGATTTGCCCGCCAAAGGCAAGAAGACATGGATGCCTCATGCTGGCAACCAAACATTCTGGAACATTCTAGAACTCTGTGTCTCCTGGGAGTGAGAGCCTGAGCCCAGAGTCACACAGATCTGGATTCAAAGTCATAGTGAAAGAGGTCAGGTGATTTCAGGGGTCTCTTTACTTTGTCATCATCTATAAAATAATCACAGTAATACCCGCCATATAGGGTTGCGATATGTAAAGTTAAGAGGAAAAACATACACAAACTTCCAGGTACATGGAAACATCCAGAAAATAATGATTTCCCCCCTTTCCCTAAATCATGAGAGAGGAATCCTCCTCAAGTCAAATAATTCTTTCTCTCCCTTCCTCCCTTCCCTGCCTTCTTTCCTTCCTCCCAACTAGCCAGCTACTATTTATGCATCACTTAGCACATAAAAGGTGATTTACTACGCAGAACATTCTGGGAGAAGCATTGTGATATACTGGGCAGCGTCTCGTAGTGGAGCAGAGGATCTGATATTTACTTCTAATCCCGCGACGCGCCAGCTGCTTGTGCTTGAGTAGGCTTAATCTTTCTGCGCTTCTGCATACTCGTCTATGCAATGGGAGTGGCAACTATTTTACTGTTATCTCTTAGATTATCATAAGATACAAGTGAGATCAGATGCGTGAAGGTGCTTTCTAAGCTATAAAAGAAAACACACTTTTCTTGTGTTTTTTAAAAAAATTATTGTTAGGCGTGGTGAAATATACATAACCTAAAACCATCTTAATCATTTTGATGTACACAGTTTGGTGGTATTCCGCCCATTCGCACTGTTTTGCAACCGTTCCCACCACCCGGTCTCCCGAACTCTTTTCATCTTGCAAAGCTCCGTACCCGTGAAATAATAACTCCTCGTTCCCTGCACCTGCCAGCCTCTGGCAACTACCTTTCTGCTTTCTGTCTTGATGAAGTTGAACACGGTTAGGGATCTCATATCGTGGAATCGCACAATATTTGTCTTTTTCTGTCTGGCTTCTCTCACTTAGCATAATGTGCTCAGGGTTCATCCATATTGTAGCGTGTGTCAGAATTTCACTCCTTTTTAAGGGTGAATAATATTCCATTATATTTGTATGCCTCAGTCTGTTTCTCCAGTCATCTGTCGATGGATACTTGGATTACTGCCATGTTTTGGCAGTTGTGAGTAATGCTGCTATAAACATGACTGTACAAACGTCTCTTTGATGTACACCCATAAACATCAGACTCTTTTGGATATATACCCAGAGGTGGAATTGCTGGATTAATTCCAATGGACAAATATCTCTCTGATATATACCCATATAGATCAACTTTTTTGGATATATATACCTAGAGGCGAAATTGCTGGATCATATGGTGGTTCTGTTTTTAATTTTTTTGAGGAAGCTTTCCCCAGAAGCTGTACCATTTTACCTTCCCGCCGATGGTGCGCCAAGGGATCCAATTTCTCCACATCCTCACCAGTACTTGTTATTTTCTGTTTTCTTATTTCGGTTTTTGAAAACAGCCAGCCTCATGGGCGTGAGGTGGAAAGAGGACACAATATTAGTCATTCCTATAAGCTGTTGATTGAATTGGGGCTTACCTCCTTCAAAACAGCAAATAGAGAGGGGTTTTAAACAGGCGGATGAAGACAGGTCTCTCCCTGGTTAGAGGTCGTCGTTTAGAAGGGATCCGAGACTCTCTGATGAGTCTGTCTGTTACGGGTCACTTATAAACAGAATCTGTAATGATGGCCAGGCAGCGGGGAGTGGCCCATTTGCCTGGGGTGACCACTGAAGGTACATGCAAGAGTTAGTTTTTGAGCCAGACTTGAGAACAACCAGGCTTTCCATACGTCGAGATGGCAGAGGAGGGATGGGGGTGGCGGAGAGTCTCCAAACGGAAATAGCGTGGTCGAAGACATATCTTGGAAGGAGTCCAGTTTGTTCAGGGCGTGGTCCCCGGATGAGCGGGGTCGGCAGCTCCCGGTCAGTTGTTAGAAATGAAGACCCCGGCGTGCTTCCCACGCCGATACTGAATCAGAAACTCTGGGAGCCGGCCCCACAGTCTTTGCTTTCATACCCCGCCAGGGGCTCCGAATGCAGAGCTCAGGTTTGTGCAGAGGGGTAGAAGCAGATGAAGCTGAGCGTGGGTTCCAGGCTAGTTTATGAAGCGCAGAGCTGGCCCAGGGAGTCCCGGCTCTGCTTTTAACCCTCCGGTGACTGCCCATTGCAGCCAGAATATGATTAAACTTCTCGCCGTGGCCCGCGAGGCAATATGGTGCCCCCTGTCTCCCCCTTCTTCCCCCTCCTTCTCTACGCCACTGAGCACCAGCCCCCGCTGGGCTCTTTCTTGTCTGATTCCTTCGGCTTGGAATATTCCTGCCCTCTTCCCCATGGATGGCTTCCTCCTCCTCATTATTTAGCTCTTGGCTCAGGTGATGCCCTTTTAGAGCTCTTCCTTCTCTGACCCCTTCCGTCATGGTGCACCCTATTTTTTCGTGGCACTTCCTGCTGTCTGCAATTATCCTGTATGTCTTCCTTTACATGTTCCTGATCTGGGTTCTCCGACGACAGCGTAAGACCTTGAGTCCAGCTCACTGGTCTCTTTCACAACCTGACACTGAGTGGGTTTCCAATATTATTTTCGTTTTTCTGTAGACCCTAGGATGCTTTTACAGGCTTCTGAATAGTGAGGCGACACCCTCGATGTGCCGGCTGAGGGTGTGGAGCAGGAAAGGAGGGGAGCTGCTGGGGCTAGCGCCGAGTCGTCAGGTGACAATGATCTAAGCTAGTGGTTCTCACCTGGGGGCAGCCCGGCTCCCTCTGCCCCCAGGGCAGACGGCAGTATCCAGAGGTGTTGACAACTGGGGAAGGTGCTACTGGCATGTGGTCATAGTGGCCAGGGGTGCGGCTAAGCTTAATACACCCCCGCCCCCCAGGAAGCCCCCCTACAGCAGAGAACATTCCAGCTCCAGGTATCAGTAGTGCTGAGACTGAGAAACCCTGTTCTAAAGTTGGCTGGTGGTCGCAGGAGTAGAAGAAAAAAAAATAGTGAGTATTTTCTATTCAACAGGGTAAGAGTTTGTCCTCATCTGTGCCTACAGTCGTGACGTTAAATCATTCTGGTAGCAGAATCAGCAGACCCCAAGCACAGAAAATTCCTCTGGGAACATGCGTGTGTCATGCTTTTGCCTGGATTCGCTTGGCGCCTGTCTCCTGCTCTTGCTCATCCTGCTTCCCCCTCTTCTTGCCCTCCTCCTCTTCCTGCTCTCCCTTCCTCTTCCCTTCCTCGTTTCTCTTTCCTCTTGCCTTTTCCTCCCTTCTTCTCTCTGCTTCTTCTCTCTCTCTCACTTAATTGCTCATTCTGAAGATTTGGAGTTTAGTGGGTTTACGGTCTCAGTCCTTAATTTTTAAAGCAGGTAATTGCGCGGTCTATACTAAATTAAATTTACTAGCCTTTTCCTTCTGTGGCATATGGCGTCTGGATGGGGGCTGCTTTTTATCTCCTGCAGGTTAGTGCCATTTCTTTTCCCTTGTCCCTCTGTGCATTTTGAGTATTCTGATGACAGCCACTAAGCTTCCAGCCGACGGCATGTCTTTAGGAAACTCAGCCACTCAGCGTGAGGTCGCCAAGACCAAGACGTGGTCTGCCGAGTCCCGATGTGGAGCCCGGGCGGATGCCCCTGTCAGAGTGTCCCGCTCCCCCGCCGTGGGCTGCTCTTCTGGATCCTAGGTGGCAAGGGCTTTTGATCTCCCCCGAAGGGGCCACCCGGCTCTCCTCGCCATCCCTTCCACAAAGCACTGCGTCCGCGATTCCCCAGGGATACCCTGAGGTGCCCACGGACACCAGCTAAAACCTAAGTCTCAAGGAGAAATATGGTGGATGTAATGAGTTTTTGAGGGAGGACAGACCTGAGGGTTGTTTGTTCTGGTGAGGTGCCACGGAAGATGTATGAGACTTCCGCGGAGTACGTGGGAGGTGCCGGCCTCCGGGAGGCTGCCGGGCGGGAGGGAGGGGCGGTGAGACGGAGTTCCTACCTACGTTCTAGACGGAGGTTCCGTGGGAACATTGCTTCCCAGCACAGCGAACAGTGACTGTCCCCTCAATCAGAAGCAGTAATTACAACGTGAGTTAGAAGTTTGACACATTTTGTCGATACGAAGCTCCTCGCTTCCCGTATTAGGAAGAAGGCAACAGAAAGTGTGGATGACATTCCCCCCAATTTTTTTTTTTGAATGAATGAGCAAATGAACATTCTGTTCTTCTCCCATCGCAGGGCCCTAGCTTCCTCCCCAAACCCCAGTGTCCTCCTGGATAAATATCCCCTGTCCCGATCTCACTCCCAGGGGGACGAGGACAATGAATAGGACCCATTATTTGTGCTTTGGTCTCCTGGGAAAAGAGATACATAACTCCAAGGTGGAAACCATCAAAGTCATGGCCCTTTAGATTTCTCTGACCATATTCTTGCAGAGAACTCAAAGCTGTTCTAATCGGTCCTTGTCTTTACTTGCCCTTTTCTTTGAGGGGGGACCATGGCATCATCCACACGTGTCAGACTTCTAGCTCCCCTTGTAACTGTCGTTTCTGATTGGAGGTGACGAGGTCCTGTGTTATAAGCTATGGCGGGCATGGCCCTCCTTTCTTCACACTTCTGGGGGAAGTGCAGAGACAGAGACAAGAGACCCTCAGGGCGATAGTGGCTTTAGGGTCTCTCCATAGACACAGGGAGGGGGCATGAGGTAATGATGATGTAACCGGTTGGAGACTGATGGGGGAGGGTCAGCAGACCACGTGGAGCGCCGGTGACTCAGAGGTGGGGGGATGCTGGGGATGGCAGCCGCCCGCTTCTCCGCGGGGCTCACTTTACAGAGCCTGCCTGACACACTGCTTGTGCTGTCTACCTCACCCCCCCCACTCTTATCTCCCCGACTAGTCCCTGAGTCTCCGAGAGCAGAGGCCCGCCTTGCTTCACGTCTCTGCCTCCTGTGTTCTCACCTGCGTCTATTCTGCTAGTGCCTGGCGTCAGACAGGTGTCCAGTAAGCGCTCATCGATTTGAATTCCCCCAGACAGTGAAGCTGGCCTGGGCTCCGTGTCCTCTGGACGCGAGGCAGACATCCCTGGCATCCTCAGATGCGCTAGCCCCGTGGGGGCTGCCACCGGCCCCCCCATCACTCCCTGAGCCTCTGCCTGCCTTTTGCTCTAGCCCATAACTCGGCCAGAAGGCTGTCACCGGCAGCTATTAGAAAAGATGAACAGGCGACTCCAGCAGCACCCACCAGTTCTCTCCCCCGCCTAGCACTGCGCGCAGTGAGCCTCGAGTGTGGGTATGCCAGGCACTGCCCGGCCACGGTCATGCCCTGGACCAGCCAATGCCGGCCACGGGGTCTGCCACGGGTGACCCAGTGGCTCCTTCTGTGACCATGAGAACACTTGGGGACTGTCCTTCCCCAGAGAAAACCTAGAGGGAGGCAGCACAATCCAGAGAGAGAGAAAGGAACAGCCTCAGGATAACTGGAAATATCAATGGGGTATGCAGAGACCTCACCGAGTGGCCGTATTAATAAGACACTGAATGCAGGTGTAATTGCTAGTTGTGCCGGGGACCTCATTCATAAAGTGTTTTCTCAGGGGTCACGTCCTTTTGTTAACCGTGGGAGCGTGAAGGGTTAGGGATGGAGCTAAAGGTGAACCGTGTTGTGACAGTCCAGCTGTCAACACGCATCAGGCTCAGGTCCCTTGACAGGTCTGGGAGGCGCGAGTGTTTAGCGTCTGCCTGGATCTGTGCCGAGTCGCGCAGAGGACACGGGAGATGGTGGGACGTGGCTCCTGCCCTCGAGGTGTTCACCGTCCAGAGAGCCGTCTGGTGGCACCAGGAAGCGGCACTGCGCCCCGCTCTCGAGTGCCGGCCCCCTCACCCACCCTCCCTGGGGTCACTTCCCCTTGCTGCTCTGTGCTTTCTCCCCAGTTCGCGCCCCCTCTCCTGACCTCGCTGTGGGTCCTCTTCAACTGGACACGGAGGCCCGTTCTTTGGAGAACCCAAACCTGTCCGAAGGAATGCTTCCCTTTCACCCCTTTCCAGGGACAGCACTCAAGAGAGTGGCAGCTGTATTCCCTGCTTCCCCGCACAGCCCACACCCATCCCTCCCGTCCTGCCTTGTTCCCCGGGGCGTGTCTCCACTGACCGTGCACCTGCCGTTCTCACGCAGGGCTCTGATCCCTGGCTCACCCCCTCCTCTCATCTCTACCTCTGCCCTCGCTGAATCATGCCATGTTCACGAGTCCATCCCTCTAGTCCCGTTGCCTTGAGGACACCTCCAGTGGCTGCCTCCTGTCCACGTCACCCTGTCTCATCCACCCTCTGGATTGTGGCAACGCTTGATCCTCTTCAAACCCCACGGCCTGCACACGGCATCCTACGCTTCCCCCTTTTCCGTCGTGCTCCCACCGGTAACGCTGTTGCCATATCCACAAGTCCATGCTCATGGGGCACCTGCAGCCTCTCAGCCCCGCAGGGGCTGTTCCTTCAGGTAACTTTTCCTGGGTTTCCCAAACCCTTTCCAGTAGTGCCTTCACCTCCTTTGTCCCCTCGTCCTGCCCTCCCCCCCAAGAACTCCCACTCTTGGCACTTCCGGCATCTACCTGCCTTGCTTTTCGCTGTGCCCTGAGGCTGCTTGCAGAAACACACCGACTTCCCTGCGTTTCCACCCGGCCCCGACACAAACACGTATACACGCTGGGTTGGAACGCCCCTTCTAAGCTTTAGCCTGAAACCGTCTACCCCATCTTTGCCACGATCGCTCAGAAGGTGACAATCTTGCCTCTTCTCCGAGAAAATAGGAGCTCCCGAGCTCAGGCTCTCTCAACTCCCTCTTCCCCCAAATAGTTATTTAGAGTTGTATTGATTAGTATTACATTTGCCTTGTCGGGATGATATAGCCCCTGGTTCTTGAGCACTTGAAACATGGCTCGTCTGAATTCAGATGGACTATTAAGTACAAAATATGCATTGGATTTTGAAGTTTTAGTATGAAAACAATACAAAATATCTCAATGAGTATAAATAGATATATTTTAATGTCATTTATGTCTTTTGAGAGCGTGTGCGAGCCAGTGGGGGAGGGGCAGAGAGAAAGAGAGAGAGAGAATCCCAAGCAGGCTTCATGCTATCAGTGCAGAGCTCAGTGTGGGGCTTGAACTCACGAACGGTAAGATCATGACCTGAGCCGAAATCAAGAGTCGGATGCTTAACCGACTGAGCCACCCAGGTGTGCCCCTCAGTAATTTTATATTGATGAGTTGTAGAAGGAGTAATGTTCGGAAATTTTGGTTAGATAAAAATGTAGTGTTTAATTTCATAATTTCACCTGTTTCTTTTTACTTTTTTTGAATGTGGCTTCTAGAAAACTTAAAATTACAAGCGTGGCTTGCGTTGTATTTCTGTGGGCTGGAGCATAGGCTGAGCTTCAGTAGCAGAGACCTGAACGTGTCGTATGTCCCTCGAGTGTGAGTCTGCAGGTGGGTCGTGGTCCAGGGCTGGCGGGGGGTGGAGCCAGGAAGCCATGTTACCGTTATCAGCATACAGTTCCCATCCATTTCTATTGTCACCATTTCCGGTTGGCAAAAAAAGGGAAGGACCGTCTAGGGCATAGGGATGGCCCCAGTGGCCCATGGTTACTTCCGCTCAGACTCACTGGCCCACTTCAGCTTCTGGCCTCCTCCTGCTGCAGAGGACACTGGGAAATCTGGTCTGTAGATGGGCAACCATGCGTCCAGGTAACACTGAGGATGTTTTATTATTAAAAGGAAGAGAGAAAAGGAAACCCTGGGGGCCAGCAAGCAGTCTCTGCCGTGGCTTTTCCCTTTCCTCGACCCCGGGAGAACTTACACCGCTCTTTCTCTACTGGCCTTTTTGCAGGACTTGCTTCCGAAAGTGCCCCCTTGCTTCTGACATTATCTGCTTCTCCCTCCCCTCGGGCTCCTCCTTCTGAGCCCCTCTTCTCTGAATTTATAACCCCTTCCTTGGGCAATGTGACTCCCTCCACCTACTCTGCCCTAATCACGCTCCTTCCCTTATAGACAAACTATATTGGACCCGTTCACCTTCTTAGCCCCTTCTCAAGCAGCTGGATCTGCAGGCTGCCCTCACCCCTCCCTGGGAATGACTCTCGCCGGGGTCCCTGGTGACCTCCTAGTTGCCACATCTCATGGAAAGTTCTCAGTCTTCATTTTATTTGGCTCCCACCCAGCCTCGCCGCTGCGTCCCGCCTCTTGCATCAGCTTCGGATGTTGAGTCCTCAGGGTCTTCGGCTCCTCCCTCCTCTCTCCTCTGTGCCAGATCCAAATTGTCACTGCCACCCTGGCTCTGCGCTCTCCCGGGTCTGCGTGTCCAGCCTGGATGGTTCTCTGAGAGCCAGGCCAGTCACTGTCTCCTGCTCAACAGCGTGCGCCGCACTTAACAAGTACTATACCCCAGTCTCATCGTCCGTGCCCTTCTCCAGAAACAAAACAGAACAGCCTTCATCTTCACACCGCTGTGTTCTCCATGCTGGTCCCTGACGTCACCATCTAAATAGTTAGTCAAGCCAGAAGCCCTTTATATCTCCTTCCACCCCTCCACAGCCGGCCACCCGTGCATTTCGCCTCGTGAATCTTGCCCAGATTTGCCCCATTTCTCTGATCCTCATTGTCCGGCCCCTCGGTACCTGCCTCATCTCTTTTTCCTGGGCTATTGAAAT
>PITB01030694.1:0-16620 GCA_004024585.1 Paradoxurus hermaphroditus
GAAAGAAACCAAGTGCCCATCAACTGACGAGTGGATAAAGAAGATACATATGTGTGGTACATATGTGTGCCACATAGTAGTCCATTGTATATATGTACCACGTGCCCATGTACTTCTTGCTGAGCCAGCTCTCCCTCATGAATGTGATGCTCGTCTCCACCATAGTCCCCAAGATGGCAGCCAACTACCTGCTGGGCACCAGGTCCATCTCTCCTGCGGGCTGTGGAGCCCAGATCTTCCTGCTTCTGACTCTGGGAGGGGGCGAGTGCTTCCTCTTGGCTGCCATGGCCTATGACCGCTACGTGGCCATATGTCACCCCCTGCGCTACCCCGTCCTCATGAATCAGAAGCTCTGCTTGCACATGACCATGGGCTCCTGGCTTCTGGGAGGGGTGGACGGGCTGATGCAGGCTGCCACCACCCTGAGCTTCCCTTACTGCCATTCTCGGGAAATCAACCACTTCTTCTGCGAGGCGCCCACGCTGGTTCGCCTCGCCTGTGCGGACACTACATTCTTTGAGTTTTTCATGTATGTGTGCTGCATCCTGATGCTCTTGATCCCTCTGTCCCTCATCTTGGCCTCCTACATCCTCATCCTGGCTGCCGTGCTCAGCATGCGGTCCACGGCAACTTGGAAGAAAGCCTTTGGCACCTGCTCCTCTCACCTGGCTGTCGTGGGGCTCTTCTATGGCACTCTCATATTCACCTACATGCGGCCCAAATCCTCCCATTCGGTGGCCCATGACAAGGTGGTGTCCGCTTTTCACACCATCTTCACACCTGTGTTGAACCCTCTTATATACAGTGTGAGGAATAAAGAAGACAAGGGGGCTTTGAGAAAGTGGTTGGAGAAATATTTTCTGGGACATCCATAGTGGGAGTAATTTGCTAAATTGGCAGCAGCCAATCTGCATCTAGATTTTGAAATCTGTGTTATGTCAGTATGTTTTGCTCTTACTTGGCCAGTTGGCACTGTTTTTGTTTTTAACTATTTCTTTTATATTTGGAAAATTCATTAAAATATATATTTGTCCTGCTTTTGTCCGTTGTCATAGTAATTTTGTTGCAAACTTTAGAATTCAGTAATAAAAGTAAATGATTGAGGCACTGTAGGCAAAAGATATGCTAGACATTGAGAAAAGAAAGGAGACTTTCAAGTTTTAATGTTTATGGGCCCTGCTCATGTGCTCTCAGGAAAGCCGAACCTTACCCAAATCTCACAGTATGGGTCGGTTCTGCCCTGGGAACACATGTATATCCACTTCATTGTTAAATAACCTAAATGCGAGGATTCCAACAATATAGTAAAGAGTGAAACCTTCTGGGTCACAAGAGACTGAAGTCAGACAATCATGCGGATATGGTTAAGTCATAAGGTTATAGTCCTGTGATAACATAAAGTGTATATCTTTCTGAAATGTCTTTGATCTAATGATTGTAACATTTTATGTTTTGTCCTATTAGTGAAGATTGTGTGTCCCAGGCAGCTGCCCTAACTTGAGCTGGGGAAAAATATTTTTTTTTCTTTTAGAAATTCTAGGGGCACCTGGGAGGCTCAGTTGGTTGAACGGCCAACTTTGGCTTAGGTCATGATCTCACAGTCTGTGAGTTTGAGCCCCGCGTCGGGCTCTATGCTGATAGCTCAGAGCCTGGAGCCTGCTTCAGATTCCGTGTCTCTCTCTCTCTCTGCCCTTCCCCTGCTCATACTCTGTCTCTATGTCTCTCAAAAATAAATAAACGTTTAAAAAAAAGACTTTAAAAAATAAATATAAAATTCTAAAAGATTTTAAAATTTTGTATCAACAATGCCAACCATGTGTGTACGCGTGTGTGTGTAAGAACAAATTATTTAAAGAGTAAATAATTATTTTGAAAAAAAGCAATATATATACCAGCTTCTATAATTTTGATAAAATAAATTTCAAATATATTAGTGATTAAAAATATTAAAAAATACATATATATATATGTCAAGTTCTCTAACATACAGTGTATATAGTGTGCTCTTGGTTTTGTGGGTAGATTCCCATGTTTCATTACTTACATATAGCACCCAGTGTGCATTCCCACAACTGCCCTCATCAATGCCCATCACCCATTTTCTGCCCCCCAACCCCTCCATCAACCCTCTGTTTGTTGTCTGTATTTAAGAAACTCTTATGGTTTGCCTTCCTCTCTGTTTGAAACTATTTCTTCCCCTTCTTTTCCCTCATGGTATTCTGTTAAGTTTCTAAAGCTCCACATATGAGGGATAAAGTATGGTTTCATTTATCATAATACCCTCCAGTTCCATTCATGTTGCTGCAAATGGAAGGATTTCATTCTTTCTCATTGCCAACTAGTATTCCATTGTATATAAAGAACCATATGTTCTTTATGCATTCATCAGTTGATGGATGTTTGGGCTCTTTCCATAATTTGGCTACTGCTGAAAGCACTGCTATAAACATTGAGATTGTTGTGCCCCTATGCATCATATTCCTGTATCTGTTGGGTAAGTTCCTAGAAACACTATTTCTGGGTCATAGGTAGTTCTATTTTTAATTTTTTGATGAAACCTCACACTGGCTTCCAACCAGTTTGTATTCCAACCAACAGTGCAAGAGAAACAGTGCCCGTTTCTCCACATCCTTGCCAACATGTGTTTGCTGAGTTGTTCATTTTAGCCACTCTGACTGGTATGAGGAGGTATCTCAGTGTGGTTTTGATTTGTATTTCCCTGGAGATGAGTGATGTTGAACATCTTTTCATGTGTCTGTTGGCATCTGGATGTCTTCTTTGGAAAAGTGTCTATCCATGTCTTCTCCCCATTTCTTCACTGCATTATTATTATTATTATTATTAACTTTTGGTGTTGAGTTTGGTAAGCTCTTTATAGATTTTGTATACTAACCCTTTAACAGATATTACATTTCAAATATCTTCTCCCATTCCATCAGTCGTATTTTACTTTTGCTGATTTTGCAGTGTAGAAGCTTTTTATCTTGATGAGTCTCAATCGTTCACATTTGCTTTTATTTCCCTTGCCTTTGGAGACATGTAGAGCAATACATTTCTGTGTCTGAGGTCAAAGAGGTTGTTTTCTATTTTCTCCTCTAGGGATTTGATATTCTAATGTCTAACATTTAGGTCTTTCATCCATTTTGAATTTGTTTTTGTGTATGGTTTAAGAAAGTGGTCCATTCTCATTCTTATTCAGAATGTTGCTCTCCAGTTCTCCCAGCACCATTTACTAAAGAGACTGTATTTTTTCCCATTGAATATTCTTTCCTGCATTGTCAAAGATTAGATGGCCATGCATTTATGGGACCAATTCTGGGTTCTCCATTCTATTCCATTGGTCTATGTGTCTGTTCTTGCGCCAGTACCATACTGTCAAGATGATTACAGCTTTGTAGTTTAGTTTAGTGTTGGGAGCCCTGAGCCAGGCAGGGGTTAACTGATCCAGCAACGGCTCTCAGACCCCACCAACCGGGGCATCCCGACCCTTCCTGGTTTGTTCTCAGGAGCGGTGCCTTAGGGCACGCCAGGGTACAGTTGGTACCCTCCAGGGGCCAGGCTCCCTTGAGCCTGAGCCAATGTCACGTTACAGGCCTAACCTACTTACCCCAGGGGATCGAGGGCTCCCTGCTCCAAGGAGGAACTAACAGTTAAACAATAAGGAACTTAAGTCACTCTTGAGGAACTTGTCCCAAAAATGTATCCTGATACAATTATGTTATGACCTGCTTTGCTGTACATAAGCTGAACTTGCAAAATAAAGAACGACACTTTGGTGCAATGGCTCCTGGTGTTCCTCCTGTTCCCCATCTTTAATCTTCTCTCCCATTTTCCATCTCCTTACCCTCAACCCTGCCAGAGAAATTGTGGCGCCAGCCGCGACAGTTTAGCTAAAGTCCAGGATGGTTATGCCTCTCAATTTGGTTTTCTTTGTCAACATAACTTTGGCTATTGAAGGTCTTTTGTGGTTACATACAATTTTTAGAATTATTTGTTCTAGCTTTGAGAAGGATTCTGGTGCAATTTATATTGGGATTGTATTGAATGAGTAGATTGTTTGGGTGATATTGCTATTTTAATAATATTTGTTCTTCCAATCCATGAGCATGGGATGTATTTCCATATCTTTGTGTCTTATTCAATTTCCTTCGTAAGTTTTCTATAGTTTTTGGTATACAGATCTTTTACATCTTTGGTTAGGTTTATTCCTAGGCATCTTACGTTTCTTGGTGCAATTGTTAATGGGATCGATTTCTCGATTTCTATTTCTATTTCTTCATTATTGGTGTATAGAAATGCAACCAATTTCTGTACATTGAATTTGTATACTGGGACTTTGCTGATTTCATGTATTCATTCTAGCAGCTTTTTGGTGGGCTCTTTCAGTTTTTCCATGTAGAGTATCATGTCATCTGCAAAAACTGAAAGCTTGACTTCTTCTTTGCCAATTTGGATGCACTTTGTTTCATATTGTTGTCTGATTGCTGATGCTGGGACCTCCAACACTATGTCAAGCAATGGTGGTGACAGTTGACATCCCTGACATCTTCCTGATCTCAGGTGGAAATCTCTCAGTTTTTCCCCATTGAGGATGATATTAGCTGCAGACTTTTCATATATGGGTTTTATGACAGTAAGGTATGTTCCTTCTATTCCAACTTTCTTGAGGGTTTTTATTGAGAAAGAATGCTTTATTTTGTCAAAAAAGTTTTTCTGCATCTATTGACAGGGCCATGCAGTTCTTATTTTTTTCTTTTACTAATGTGAATGATTTGCAAATATTGAACCAGCCATGCAGCCCTGGAATGAATCCCACTTGATGGTGGTGAATAATTCTTTTTTATGCTGTTGGCTTTGATTTGCTAGTATCTTGTTGAGAATTTTTGCATTCATGTTCATCAGGGATATTGCCCTGCAAGTCTCCTTTTTAGTGGGGTCCCTGTCTGGCTTGGGAATGAAGGTAATGCTGGCTTCATAGAATGAGTCTGGAAACTTTCCTTCCATTTCTATTTTTTGGAACAGCTTGATAAGGATAGATATTAACTCTGCTTTCAATGTCTGGGAAAATACCTCTGGGAAGCCATCTAGCCCAGGTCTCTTATTTGTTAGGAGATATCTGATAACCGATTCAATTTTTTGCTGGTTATCAGTCTGTTCAAATTTTCTACTTCTTCCAGTTTGAGTTTTGATACTGTGTGGGTGTCTAGAAATTTATCCATTTCTTCCAGGTTGTCCAGTTTGTTTGCATATAATTTTTCATAATGTTCTCTGATAATTGTTTGTATTTCTGTTGTGTTGGTTGTGATCTGTATTCTTTCAATCGTGATTTTGTCTATTTGAGAGCATTCTATTTTCTTTTTGAGAAGTCTGGGTAGGAGTTTATCAATTTTGTTTATTTATTCAAAAAACAAGCTTTTAGTTTCATTGGTCTGTTTTGTTTTGTTTTGTTTTGTTGTTTTTGTTTTTGGATTCTATGTTATTTAATTCTACTCTACTTTTTATTATTTCTTTTCTTCTGTTTTTTGTTTCTTTGCTGTACTACTTCTAGTGCATTTAGGTGTTCTGTTAGATTTTGTTTTGGGGATTTTTCTTGTTTCTTAAGATGGGCCTGGATTGCAACGCATTTTCCTCTTCGGACTGCCTTTGCTTCATCCCAAACGTATTGGACTGTCATGTGTTCATTTTTATTTGCTTCCATATCTTTTTAAAATTTCTTCCATTGCCCTTTGACCCATTCATTCTTTAGTAGGGTGTTCTTTAACCTCAATGCATTGGGTTAATTGTGACTGATTTCAAGTTTCATAGCTTTGTGATCTGAAAATGTGCATGGTATGATCTCAATTATTTTATATTTATTGAGTGCTCTTTTATGACCCAGTATGTGGTCCTTTTTGGAGAATCTCCATTTTCACTCAGAAAAAACTGAGTATACTGTTGCTTTTGATTAAAAAGTTCTGAATATATCTGTCAAGTCTATCTGGTCCAGTGTATCATTCAAGGGCATTGTTTATTGATTTTTTGCCTAGATGATCTGTACATTGCTGTAAGTGGAGTATTAAAGTCCCCTGAAATTACCATATTCTTATTAATCAGATTGCTTATGTTTGTGATTAATTGATTTTTGTAATTGGGAGCATAAACATTTACAATTATTAGCTCTTCTTCATGGAAATACCCTGTAATTATGATATAATGCCTTTCTTCATCTCTTATTACAGCCTTTAGTTTAAAATCTAGTTTGTCTGATATAAGTATGGCTACTCCAGCTTTCTTTTGACTTCCAGTATCATGATAGATGGTTCTCTGTCCCTTCACTTTCAATCTGAAGGTGTCTTCTGGTCTAAAATGGATCTCTTATAGAAAGAATATAGATGGATCCTGTTTTCTTTTTTTAATCCATTCTTATACCGTATGTCTTTTGATTAGAGAATTTAATCCATTTACATTCAGCATTATTACTGACAGATATGGATTTAGTGCTATTGTCTTAACTGTAGGTTTCATGCTTGTGGTGATGCCCCTGTTCCTTTGTGGTCTTTGCAGCATTCCACTCACAGGGTCCCCTTTAGAATGTCTTGCAGAGCTGGATTAGTGGTCATGAACTCCTTCATTTTTTGTTTGTCTGGGAAAGCCTTTATCTCTCTTTTTATTGTGAATGACTGATTTACTGGATAAAGGATTCTTGGCTGCATATGTTTCCTATTCAGCACATTGAATACTTCCTGCCACTTCCTTCTGGCCTGCCAAGTTTCAGTGGATAGGTCTGCTACTACCCTTCTATGTCTATGATTGTAGATTATGGCCCATTTGTCCCTAGATGCTTTCAGAATTCTCTTTGTCTTACTATTTTGCCAGTTTCACTATGATACTCCATGGAGGAGATCTGGTCCTGTTAACACTGAAGGGAGTTCTCTGTACCTCCTGGATTGCAATGTATTTTTTCTTTCTCAGACTGGGGAAGTTCTAAGCTATAATTTGTTCAAGTAAACTTTCTGCCCCTTTCTCTCTATTCTTCATCCTCTGGAACTTCTAGGGTATGGATATTACTATGTTTCATTGAATCACTTAGTTCTCTAAATCTCCCCTCATGGTCTAGTATTTTCTTATTTCTCTTATTCTTGGCTTCGTCATTTTCCATAATTTTATCTTCTAGTTTACTTAACCTCTTCCCTGTTTCTTCCATCTTTGCTGTCACTGAATCTAGTTTTTTTGTTACCTCATTTACAGTATTTCTTAATTCATTGTGACTATTTCTTAGTTCCTTGATTTCTGCAGCAATACATTCTCCGCTGTCTTCTATAATTTTGTTAAGCCCAGTAACTAATCTTATGACTATTATTCAAAATTATTGCTCAGTTATATTGTTTATATTGGTTTTGTGCAATTCTCTAGCTGTCATTTATTCCTGGATTTTCTTTTGAGGAGAATTCTTCCTTTTTTTTTCATATTGGCTAGTTTTCTGTCCCTTATGTGTTTTAAAAGTTTGTTATCTGTCCTGTACCTGCGAGCACTATTCTATTAAATAGGGATCATACACTGTCCAAGGCCTGGCCCTTCAGGAAGTGTTCTTGGAGTGTGTTTTGTGCTCTCTGTTATTGAGACTCTGGTTGCTTTATCTCCCTACTTGTAGTGGTTGTTTGTATGCTTTGATTTGTTCTCCTATGTATATGTGCTTTGATTTGCTCATTGAAGTATCTCTGAAAAAAAACGTTTTTAAATAGTGGGTTGTGGTGAAAGAGGCCTTATCCCATACAAAGAGAGAAATGACATGGTGTGGGGGAGGGAAGGGAAAGAAAAAAATTGACCAGGCAGAAAACCGGACAAACTATTCAGCTTAGTCCAGAGAGAGAGGAATATAATGAAGAAGGAGACACAGAAGTGGTGTAAAAAGAATGGATTAAAAATTTCTGCTTAAACAAACCAACAATGAGACTAACCAGGTTAGAGAAGGGAAGAAATAAGATGAAGAAAAAGAAGAAGAAGAGGAGGAAGAAGAAGAAGAAGAAGAAGAAGAAGAAGAAGAAGAAGCAGAAGAAGAAGAAAAATAATATATATATACATGTCTTATATATATATATATAATAAGAATTGACCAGGAGTCAAATTGGAGAATGCAGAACCACTGGACTGATATCTAATGGTGCCTTGGAACTGTTGCCTGCTGTAGTCTGGAGGCGGGACTGTCTGGTTGGTTAGTGTCAATCTTGCTCTGGTAACTACACAGTTACCAACCACAGAGGGGCATGATTTCTTGTAAGTGGTCCTACCTTCACTGTGGGCCTGTTGTCAGTTCCCTGAACCCCCACCTTGTTGGTGATGTGGAGAAAAATGGCGACAACCCAATCTCTCCTCCCTGAATTGGGTGTTCAAACCACTATGTTCAGGCTGTCCTCAAAGCGCCACTCAGATGCTAGCAGACTTGTTCTGTTCTGTTCCATAGTCTCCCATGCCTCCCAGCTGCTCAGCTCGGATTCAAAGCCTGATGTCTTAAATGATTGGCTCTGTGTACCTGTTTTTTTTAGGGAAGTGCCACCCTGCTGAGCCAGGTGATTAAAGGCCTCTAGCACCTCACAGTGCTGAGCGAGTGGGAGCTGGCCCCTATGTCCTGTTCCACCATTTCCTGTGCCTCCCTGGTGCTAGTCTGGGATTCAGTCCCAAATGTCTTAAAGTATCCCACTCCATACACCCCGGTTCAAGGGTACTGTTACTCAGCCAAACTGGTGACAAGGGGCCTCTCTCTGGTGGGGGCCTGCAGGGATTTTTATCCTTGGAATGGCTCTTTGTCTTCTTCCCACAATAGTCAAGGGAGAGGATTGCTTTCTCCAACTGTGCCTGGGAGTTAGCTACTGAACCTGGGGCTGGCTCCTCTCCTCTCCAGGCACACGAACAGGATAGAGAAAGCCTGGAAGTTAGAAATTGGTTCTTTCTCCATTTTTTCTGTTCTCCTGGGAGTTAGCTGTTGAGCCTGAGGCTGGCTCCCCTCCTCTCCAGGCACAGAGTGTAGAAAGCCTGGCAGTTAGAAATTGGTTCTTTTCTCATTTTTTCTGTTCTCCAGTCCATGATTTTTCTCTTGTCCAAATATTATCATACACTTCCACAGCCTCTCTTTCTCTTCCTTTTGTCTCTCCACAGAATAGGATACCTCATCTCTATTCCTATGACAGCCATTCTATCTCTCCCAGTTTGCAATCATGCACCTATGGCCTGCCATGTTTTCCCCATGGGTCCCTGGATATGTTTCTGTTACTCTGTCACCAGGATTCTTGGAAGTCCAAGTCTTCTGGCCTCAATACTGCTGTGTGTGAGGGACAAGGGAACTTTGGGTCCCCTTACTTTTCTGCCAGGTTAACTCCTCCCAAAACTTGTAGGAAATATTGTCAAAACTTTTGCTAAGAGAGAATTTTCTGTGTGTGAAAATTTTTGCTAAGAGAAAATTTTCTGTGTACATGTGATTTAAAAAACTCATCAGGTACAAGGTAAATAGATTGAACTGTATCCATCTAAATATTTTTAGCATATATAGTAATCACTGACTGGCTCAGTCAGCAGAGCATGTGACTCTTGCTCTCAGGATTATAAATTCAAGACCACATAGGGCACAGAGCAGTGAATTATGCTAAGTGCCATTAGTCAGAGAAAGACAAATATCATATGACTTCATTCATGTGTAGAATTTAAAATATAAAACAGATGAGCTTAAAATAGAGAAGCAAAAATAGCATAAAACATGGAGGGGAACAAAATATAAATGATTCTTAAATATAGAGGACAAACTGAGAGTTGCTAGATGGGTGGTGTTTGGAACAATGGGTTAAATGAACAAAGGGAATTAAGGAAGACATTTGTCGGGACGAACACTGGGAGTTATACGTATGGGATGAATCACTGAATTCTACTCCTGAAATCATCAGTGTATTACATGCTAATTAACTTGGATACAAATTATAAATAAATAAATATATAAATAACACAAATAAATAAATAAAATAAAAATATTTGTAGACATCACAAAAAGAGGTGAACATCTCTATTGCGAAAAGCAACAATTATTAAAAATAGTTTACACACTTAAAAAATTAACCGAATAAAGCAACATAGACAATAGATTTATACATATTGGTAATTAAAATTGAAACAATCCAATTTTTTTCACACGTTAAGATAAATATCTATTTTTTATTGATGGTTATACGAATCAAAGATAATCTTTGATTATAAGGAAAGTCTCACCGTTGAAGGTTTCACCTTCATTTATAGCTAACTAAAGGGAGGAAAACTAATGGATTGGCAGAAAAATTTTCGTAACTTTTGAGTTACACGCTTAGGGTAGTTAATTTTCAAAAAAAAATTAAAATGCAAGGACCTATGCCCTATATATTTTGATGTTAAGACAATGCAACTTTTAAAATGAAGAAAATTGGGGCGGCTGGGTGGATTAGTCAGTTAGTGTCCAACTCTTTTTCTTTTTTTTTTTACTTTTTAGAGTTTAATGATGACAATATGTAACAAATAATTATTTAGGTAAGTAGTAATTTCTTTTATTTTTAATTAAATTGTTAAGTAATTAATAAATTTTTATTTTAGTTTTTAATTTTATATCCAAGTTAGATAGCATACAGTGCAACAATGATTTCACGAGTAGATAGATTAATGCCCTTTACCCATTTAGCTCATCCCCCCCTCTCACAATCCCTCCCAAAACCCTCTGTTTGTTCTCTATATTTAAGAGTCTCTTATGTTTTGTCTCCCTCCATGTTTTTATATTATTTTTGCTTACTTTCCCTTATGTTCATCTGTTTTGTATCTTAAATTCCACATATGAGTGAATTCATATGATATTTGTCATTCTCTTACTGACTAATTTCACTTAGCATGATACCCTCTAGTTCCACCCTTATAGTTGCAAATGGCAAGATTTAATTATTTTTGATTGCTGAGTAATAATCCTTGGCATATATGTACCATTCCATCTTTATCCATTCATCTACCGATGGACATCTGGGCTCTTTCCAAACTTCAGCTATTATTGACAGAGCTGCTATAAACCTTGGGGTGCATGTGTCCCTTCGAAACAGCATACCTATATCCCTTGCATAACCTAGTAGTGCAATTGCTGGGTCGCAGGGTAGTTCTATTTTGAATTTTTTGAGGAAATACTGTTTTCCAGAGTGGCTGGAAACTTTTTGTCTCCATACTGTTTTCCAGAGTGGCTGCACCAGTTTGCATTCCCACCAGCAGTGCAATGCTCTTTCTCTGCATCCTCCCTAGCATCTGTTGTTGCCTGATTTGTTAATGTTAGCCATTCTGACTCTTGATTTCATCTCAGATCATGATCTTAGGGTTATGGGATTGAACCCCTCATTGGGCAGGCTCGTGCTGACTGTGGAGACTCGTTAAGAACTTTTCTCTCTCGTCTTCTGCCCCTTTCCCCCACTTGTGCACTCTCTCTCTAAAATAAAAATATAATTAAAAGTGAAGAAAGTCTCATTTGTGTAACTACCTCACATCATCTCAGACAAAACAACATATATGTGGATATTTAAAAATTAAAAACAAATGCTCTTTCATAGCTTCAATAATTATAAGATTTTGTTCCTCATGGAATGCTAGGTCCTTGAAATTAAAATGCTAGAATAAAATTTTATATTCAATCATCTTTCTCTCAATTGAATTTAATGAATTTAATTACAATGAAACTGAAGAATGATATGCCAAATAGGACTCACACATCAATGTCAAATATGATTATTCTAAATGCATACAAAGTAGGAATATATAATATATTCCAAAGTATGGAAAAATTTTATGCTTTAGGTTTCCACTATTTGAAAATTATTTATCGAGTGTATTTGAGTGACTCACATAATTGAATATATGAGTTCATGAACATTTTATGCTGATAGTTATATATATATATTTATTATACATAATATACTTTTTTATTATATATGTATAATATATAAAATATGAACTATCTTGGAGATGAATTTGTAGATCTCATTTGAGTTGCCCTGATTGACACCAAACTTTACCTAAACAAGCTTATTAGCAAAATAACATAGAATTATTATTTTAAAACATTACATTTGTACAGGGTTGCTATGCAACAATATTATCTACAATGTATTTTGATTTATGGAAAAGGAGTGGGGCCAAAGCTAATACTAATATGCCATGTTTTCAAAGGATTAGGCGGCAGTCAGAACACAAAAAGAAACAAGAAAGCAAAAAACAAACAAAAGCCTACAGAACTACTAGCAGATACACAAGGGACTTGAGAAGACAGTTGCTTACACTAAAACAATGCTACATTTTCATTGTACTTGCTTTTAAAAAGAAATGAATAAAAACAATGTCACTCATCATCAGGGAAATGCAAATCAACCTGCAATAAGATATGAACTTACACATGTCAGAGTAGCTAAAAACAAAACAAACAAAACACAAGAATTAACAATTGTTGGTGAGGCTGTGGAGGAAAAGGATCTCTCATGCAGTGTTGGTGGGAACGCAAAAATGGAGGTTCTTCGAAAAATTAAAAACAGAACTACTATATGATCAAGCAATTGCACCAGCGGGCATCTATCCAGAGAATACAAAAATATTAATCCAAAGGGATACATACCAGTCCTATGTTTACAGCAGAATTATCTACAAGTGCCCAGTCCATTGATTGATGAATGGATAAAGAAGAAGTGGTATATATGGAGTGCCTGGGTGGTTCAGTCAGTTAAGCATGGTCTCTCACTTCATGAGTTTGAGCCCCAACTCAGGCTCTGTGCTGACAGCTCAGAGCCTAGAGCCTGTTTTGTATTCTGTGTCTTCCTCTCCCTTTTCCCCTCCTCTGCTCATGCTGTCATTCTCTGTCTCTCAAAAAGAAATAAATGTTAAAAATATTTCATAATTAAAAGGGAAAACTCAGGGTAGCAGCATCCTGCCATCAGCTTTCCCCAGGAATAAAGACCCCACAGTCATTCTCAGGCATAATTACCAGCTCATAAGGACAGGGTATTGCAGTAGGTGGCAAACAATCATGTAGTGGTCATAGGACGTGGCTGCTAAGAAGAAATACTCACCCTCTTCCCAAATGACTTGTTGTCAGTCAGTAGTCAGCTGCCATTTTGGGGCACAAGGGAGGAGACCAGCATCATGTCCATGAGGGAGAGTCGGCTCAGTAGGAAGTACATGGGCTGTGCAGCCAGGGATCTTGATGAATAAGGAGAATCATGAGCACCTTGCCCGGTGGGGATGTGAAGACATTTGACTGAACCATCACAGGGAGAAATAGATTTGGTTAAAGAGTCCTAGGAGAATGAAATATGAGGTGGTATTCCCATTGTTCATAATTTCAAACAGGGAGAATAAAATATGAGGCGGTGTTCCCATTGTTCATAATTTCAAACGGGGTGACCCTGCAAATAAAGAACTAGATGACAGAATAGATGATTTTTCACCATTTACAGTGTTCTATTCGAATTCCATATCTCTTGATAGATGCATGTTTGAAAAGTATAGATCTATTTTACATCTTGTACCCTACATAGTCAATATTGTTAGAAGCTGAAATAAATTAATGTGTTTAACCATATAAAAGCTAGGTCCTTGATATAAGTTATACACACACATGCACACACACATACACACATATATAAAACATATCAAGAGCTTTTTAAATTTATTTTAATACCAGTATAATTAACAAACAGTGTTCTATTGGTTTCAGGTGTACAACACAGGGATTCAACAATTCTCTACATTACTCAGTTCTCATCGCGGAAAGTGTACACTTAATCCCTCAGCTATTTTACCCATTCTCCCACCCACCCCTTCTGGTAACAATCATTTTGTTCTTTATATTTAAGAGTCTGGTTCTTTTTGTTTGTTTGTCTCTCTTTTTCTTTGTTTGTTAGTTTTGTTTCTTAAATTCCACATAGGAGTGAAACTGGCTACACGAACTGAGATTTCCTGGAAAGAAGTGATGTACGCATTATATCTCTTACCTATTACTATTTTAATTTGAAATGCAGACAGACCTCCCTACTTTGGATCAGTTACAAAACTGTTATCAACAAATCAAATAGGGGATCGTTAAAAATCTGTTCCTCACAAGTCACGTTCCTCACAAGAAACGTTTTTAACATCACATCCCACAATAAAGTTTTGAATCACAAAGTCAAATAATTTTGAATATTGTTATTTTTTAATTGAGGTATAACTTACAAACAAGAGGACACTCACATCTGAAGGATACATTTGAACCAATTTCAGTAACTTGCACTTGTAACAACAAGCCTACTAACAAGAGACCCTACTCACCAGACCAGAAGTGACTCTCATGTCCTTTTCCAGTAAAACCACTCGACCAAGATAAAAACACTGGTACCATCTGTATCTCTGTCCTGGTTTGGCTTACTCTAAAATTTTGTGTCAATTAAAATATAAAGATAGTTTTTTGTTTTTTAAGTTCGCTTCTTTTTCTCAACTTAATGTTTTTAATGATTTTGCCAGTATTTTACATTTGCAACTGTTTTCTCTTTCTTCTTCTTAAGAATATTCTCATCTCTGAATACATTACTGTTTGTTATCCACTATTTGTTCATGAACATGTGAGCTATATTTGGTATGGAAATTTTATGACTAAAACTGCTAATAATGTTTGTTTTTGATAAGTGTTTTTATTTTATTTGGTAAATGCATGACTAATTTTTAGTTAATAATTTTACAAAATGGTGTTCAATTTTGCACTTCTACCAACAAATCATAGGAGTACTATTTGTTTCAAATGGCATCAATTAGACCATGGCGGAGGAGTAGGGGGCTCCAGTATTTCGCTTGCCCTTTAAAGGGGGACGACTGAAACCATAGTCTCTCTCAACTCCAAAAATCGGGGGGCAAAGGTGCTACAGCTGACAAGGAACAAGGCGAAAACAGACATGGCCCAACTAAACTGTGAGTTTAATCCGGGTCGGATAAAACGAACTGGAACTTGGGAAGTTGAGCTTAGGGGAGGGTGAGCGTCTTCGGAGATAGCTGGGAAAGTGCGGATCGAACAACATCTGAAGGAGAGGGCCAGAGCGGGTGAGACCGCTACCATCCAGCCCCTAAACGCAGGGCTTTTGAAGAGAAGTTCGGTGGCAAGAAGCAGCACTACTCGCGCGCTGCTGGGACCGCGCCAACCCCGTCCTGAGCTGCTCCGACGCGCCGGGGGGACTGGCAGCGGGGACCCAGGCAGCACCGCCTGCGGAGCACCTCTAACCCCGGCACAATTATAACGAAATCGGGGGTGGCAGACGGCCGCCTCACCGCACCACCCTCGCCCAGCGCCTTCGCGGCGCCGCGCTGCCGGGACAGGCAGCGGGGACCCAGGCGGCGGCTCCTGCGGAGCACCTCTAAACCCCGCACGCACGCCACCTCCGGGACTGGCAGCAGGAAACCAGGCAGCCCCAGGCGGCGGCTCCTGTGGGACACGCCCGGTCACCGTCCAGTAAACCACACTAGGTCAGTGATGGCGGTGGAGAGAGAACAGAAATAAAGGGGCGAATAAAGCCTCCAGGTCTGGTGGCGAGGGTCTGGAGAGACGCCATTGTTGTCTCACAAGCCAGGAAGTCACCCCAAAAGCCATCTCTGCAGCAGCGGAGGCCAGACCCGCCTACACTAAACCACGCTCCTCCCAACCTATCAGCAGGAGCGACTGATCCAAGTGGAGATCGATGCCTGGAGTAACGCCAGTCATTTCTTCTTTTTAAATTTATCCATCCCTTTCTCATTCCTACCGATCCCCATCCCTGAGCTGGTCATCCAGGTTACTGACTGACTTAATCATTTTTTTTGTTTTTTGTTTTTTGGTTTTTTTTTAACCCACTCTTTGAGGACATGTCCTACAACCTCTTCTTTACTTCCCTATTCCTTTTTATGGAATAACCAGGCCGTATAACTTCATCTAGACGACATCGATCTTTATTCCTTTTCCCTCGCACCTGTCCTTATTCCGATTTCTATCAGTCTGGATCAAACCCTTTAGTCGCCCAACCTGGGCAAAGTCCATTTCCTTCTTCTCCCTGCACTAGTCATTATTCTGTATATATATGCTCTGCTAACAGCACACTACATACCCTGTCCTTAACGTGTAGCTGTTACTTCAGGACATTGCCCTCAGAGAGTCACTTGTCATTTTTTTCTGTTGTGAACTGCTTGTCTGGACCATTTGTTGGTACGTTTGAGTATTTCTGTGTTCTGTGTGTCTGTCAATCTGTTTTCCTTTCCAGGGCAACTTCAAGAAAAAACCCAAATCACATCCAGCCAAAATGACGAGACGGAAGAATTCTCCTCAAAAGAATCTACAAGAAGCAGTGACAGCTCAAGAATTAATGAAAACAGATATAAGCATCATAACAGAACTTGAATATAGAATGATAATCATTAAACTAATTGCTGGCCTTGAAAAAAGCTTAGATGAATGCAAGGGGTCCCGCGCAGCAGAGTTCAAGGACCTTAAAAACGGTCAGGAAGAATTAAAGAAGACATTGGAAGAAATACAGGGGAAACTGGAAGCAGCCACAGCACGGATTGAAGAGGTAGAGGAAAGAGTTAGTGCATTAGAAGACAAAATCATTGAAAAAG
>PITB01030695.1:0-16632 GCA_004024585.1 Paradoxurus hermaphroditus
AAAAAAATAAAATACCGCATGATATCACCTATATGTGGAATCTAAATAACAAAAAGTCAAACTTAGAGCTAGACAGTAGAAAGTAGTTGGCAGGGGCTGGGAGATGAGAAAAACGGAAGTCGGTAAAAGAGCACAAGATTTGCATTAGATGAATAACGCCTGAGGATCTCATGTGTAATATGGTTACCATAGCTGATAATGCTGTATCGTATAACTGAAATTTGCTAAGAGAGAATAGAATTTAAATGTTCTCACTTTTCAAATAAAAGTAAATATGTGAGATAATGGATGTGTTAATTAACTAGATGCAGGGAACCCTTTCACAATGTGTACATATGTCAAATCATCTGACAGTCTACTTTGAATATCTTACAGTTTTGTCAATTATACCTCAAAAAAGCTGAAAAAATGCTATCTCCTGGAGTTAGAGGCAATAGAGATTAGTAGACACCGGGATTAAAAGTTGTAACAGCATATACAACTGCTAACACTTCAATAAGCCTTCTAACTTAAGGCTCCCCCATAATCAGTGTGACATGGAATGTCACAGGAAAAAGATTCTGGGACCCAGAGGAACAGAGCAGCACTGAGCCCTAGATGACCACGGCTGAGCACAGAAGCCAATGCGAACCTACTCATAATGCCAGAAGGTACTGACGATGGAAGGGATGGGGTTCCCCACAAGAGAAATCCAGCATATTCTTGACCATTTACACTCTGTGTGCATTCTTTGTAAAATGGGAATGATAACACCTGCTTTATTGATTTGCCACCATTCATCGGGCACTTTCATTCTCTAACTATTTTACTTAAACACTAACTGAATCACTTCTTTGGCCATCTGTGAGTTTCATCATCCATAAGATGGGTTAATACCTCATTGGGAAGGTTGTCAAGGGAATTAAAGAGAAAACTATGTTGTAAACCACCTACTTCAATGCCGACAAATAGTATATGTTCAGTTAATATATTTCCTGCCTCTTTCTTCCTTTGCTGGTTGAAGTGACTGGGTGGACACCTAAAAGCAAGACTGTGGGGGCACCTGGGTGGTTCAGTAGGTTAAGTGTCTAACTCTCGATTTGGGCTCAGGTCATGATGTCCCGGTTGTGAGATCAAGCTCCATGTCGGGCCCCAAGCTGAGCGTGGAGCCTGTTTGGAATTCTCTCTCTCCCTCTCTTTCTGCCCCTCACCCACTCGCTCTTGTACTCTCTCTTTCAAAATAAATAAACATTAAAAAAATAAATGAAAGCAAAATCATAGAGGCTAGTCAAGGGGGCCATGCCAGAGCCGACTAGCCCAGGTCCAAGCAAAAGACCAGGAAGGCATCTCATCTTAGAGGGTGTCCCTTCCACGTGCTGCATGCACCATCTTGCCCTCAAGCCAGGTGAATGGGAACTGAGGCAAGGTCACCAAACGAAGGAGCAGAGAGAGCAGAAGTCCACAGTATGTTCTGGGGCTAGAGGGATCGGTGACCAACATTCGTAAAAATGCTCTTGGCACCAGGATTATGACCTGTGATAGGGGCCCAAACAACACTAGCTGTGCCAACCAGACACGGGAATCAAAAGAGATACCAATATGATATAGTTTTTGGTAAATTTAGAAAAACACAACGACTGTTCTAGTTTTCACTCATTCTGTAGTCTTATGCACATACGCACACATACACACTGCACTATGGTGAGTGGCTCAGTCAGTCAGTACATAAAATAATTATGGAGGCATTAAGTTCAAGGCACTGTACTAGCATGGCAGGACTGGGTGCAGGGAGAAGGTGAGAGTAATAAGGAAGCTTCACACAGTCCCTGCCCTGAGAGCTAGTCTAGTGACACGGATGAGACAAAAGATATGAGGGGGAAAAGGCAAAAAACAAAAGACCCAGGACTGGAAAACTTTATCTGAGAGGAACATTCAGAAAGAGTCATTAGAGATACAGGGATTTGCCAAAGAGCTCAAGACTGTGCAAACTTTGGCCCTGGCCTACCAGATTCTCTAGCAAAGCCGTTGTGAGTTTTGAGCATGTCTCTCAGCATTTGACTATACGCTTCTACTACAGTTCTCACAGTCTAAAGGTTTTTCCTAGAAGGAATCAATCACGGTGGTTTTACATTAACTAGCTTTTAACATTTTAAGGTCTCTTACAGTCAATGCAAAAGTATTTTTAAACACTAGCTCATACTGGTTTGCATCAGACTAAGGACTGTTGAGGATACAAACTAAGGAGTAATCTCGATCTCTTCCCACAAGAAGCTTACATTCAATGGTGTGCTATAGTCTCCTTGTACCTGCTTGTGAGGACTACTGGTTAAACATTCAGGATTTTGTGAGCTGGTTGTTAAACCGAGGTGTGATTTCTTGAAAAATGGTTCTCTAAAAGACATCATGTCTTAATTCCCATGAATGTTAATTTATATAACAAAAAGAAGGACTTTGCAGATGTGATTAAGGATCTTGAAATGGGGAGACTATCCAGATGGGCCTTAGGAGGTAATGTGACCACCCAGGGAGAGACTGGAGTGGTGTGGCCACAAGCCAGCAATGCCAGCAGCCACCAGAAGCTAGAAGAAGCAAGGAATGGATTCTCCCCTAGAGCCTCCAGACGGAGCCTGGTCCTGCTGATGCCCTGATTTCACTCCAGCAGAACTGATTTGAGGTCCAAATCAGTGACCAAATTTGCTGGCCTCCAAAACAGTGAAAAAATAAATTTATGTTGATTCAAATTGATGGCAATTTGTTACAACACCCATAGGAAACCAAAATGAGTGGGTGGCTTGAAATCAGCCATGGTGGAATATTTATACCACAGAAATTGGCAATGCTACAAATCAGGGCGTTTGGTTTCAGAGAGCTGGTGTGCACTTTCATTATAACTGGGTAGTGCAGCCTGAGGGAAACAACTAGAGAACGTCACTTCACGGTATGACATGCCATGATGTCCTGCGCAGTGATGTAATATGCTGGAGACCGCACTTCAGCTGTGGCCAGGGCTCCTCATTCTGATTCTTCCCCAAATAGAGTCCATGTGACCTTACACAGATCTCCGCTTTTCCCTGTGGTTTCTTTCCTGAAAATGTAAGAGCCTGAAAACAATAAAGGCCTCATTTGGTGTAGAAACATTTACTAAGCACCTACTATGCAGCACAAGCAGTGCTGAAGGTACAAAATGAGAAGACATGATGCCTGCCATGGAGGAGGGAACACCCACTGTGACATCAGATAGCTAAGTGGCCAAAAAAATGCCAATGTTAGGTAAAGGTCAGGGTGACTGTTGAGATGTTCCCAATCGCCATGATTTTCACTCTTTCTGATCCCAGTGGCAAATGACTGAGTTATTTTCTCACTGGGAAGTGAAGCTCTCTGCAGGACATGTCTCCCCAGAGAATTCTCCTTCTCTGAAAGGGGCTGGGCTGGAAAGTTTGTTTTTCTGTTGAACACATGCCCAAATCACTAACTCCCAGCAAAGCTTCACTGGGCTAAGTAAAGAACTAGATTCTAACCACAGGCAGGTAGCATCTGTCAAACAAGAGGACACCGCCCCCAGTGTCACCATGGGGACGGTGCTCATCACCGAAGATGCCTCTGCTTCCGCCGATGCTATGGTAACAGCAACATGCAAACCACAGCTCCGGTGGCCACCTGGGGCCCTATTCCCTCCATCGTTTCCTAGTACTCCTCATAACTGTCCTCCCTGAGTGCTCTGCTTAAAGTTTTGAGAAGATTTCAGACAACTTCCTCTGGTGGCATCTGAATATAACATCCAGGGGTAGCTTATTAAGATACCACATCTCGGGGCGCCTGGGGGGCTCAGTCGGTTGGGCGGCCGACTTCAGCTCAGGTCATGATCTCGCGGTCTGTGAGTTCGAGCCCCACGTCGGGCTCTGTGCTGACGGCTCAGAGACTGGAGCCTGCTTCTGATTCTGTGTCTCCCTCTCTCTCTGCCCTTCCCCTGTTCATGCTGTGCCTCTATCTCTCAAAAATAAATAAACATTAAAAAAAAAAGAAAAGATACCACATCTCTAGGTCCTTCTCTGCCCTTCCTCCACCCGAAGTAAATCTCTTGAACAGTCTTCCAATAGCCAAGCAGAGGAAATATCCCGTGACTTGTCTTTTATGGGAAAGGTAATATATTTGTTATTATTAGACAGTTTACACCGGGTAACAAGTTTACTCCTCCAAGGGTGGTAGCTATTTGGAGCAATCTTTTGGCTATTTCTTCATTTAAGAACTGCTTATAGAAGCACTCTATATGCCAGACATTGAACTAGGTGTTAGAGAGCCAAAGACTGTTAAAAAGCAACTACTGCCCCGAGAAGGAAACCTACCCCATAATCAGCAAGTGTCACTGGTGTCATGAGCTAAAGATACACAGGGTACAGTAGGGGCCAATGGAGGTGGTGGTAGTCACTCTGGAGGGCCATAAATGATCAGGCGTATAGATTCTGGGAAGATGGAGGCACTGACGGTATTGTTTTTGAATCTGTCCAAAATTCCCCCATAAAAAGAGAAGAACAGACTAGGGGAACCAAACAAAAAACCCACAGACAAAACTACCACAAGCCCCAAGTGGTGGGGACAAACAACTGATAGCCTCAGAAACAGTCCCAGGGACAGGACACCAACGCTGTCAGTGAGAAGCTTACGTTTAAAGAAATGGACAGTTGAGAACACTATATGCAACCTAAAGCATTAAGTGCTATAACCAGGGGAAAGGCCAATGGTAATTGGTGTTGAGGGAAAACTGAGGCCCCCACAAGGTCACTCTTAGTGGGCTGAAGTTTGTGCGGCACTGGTCTGAACCGTTCCAGTTCGAGGACTCTTCCTTAGGACACCATCACCAAACAACACCGAGAAATACCCACAGTTCTCCAGTGGTGGCCAGAGTGCAAAGGTCTCTGTGGTTCATGAGTAGTCAGGTGGACAATGATGCAGAGGAAGAAGACAGGAGCCTGGCTGTGTCACCTACTGGCACGTGATCTTTTACCAGAGGTCTTTAACCTCCCTAAGCCTTAACTGCTCATTAAAAATGGAGACAGATCAACAGGCAGTTCACAGAGCCACTGTAGGGGCTGAGTGGGTAACTGTGCATAAGTCTTCGGACACTAAAAACTGCTCCCAAATATACATTATTTTCATTCAGAGCCTACAGAAGATTAGGCTGTTCAAACATATTCGCTCACTCCCCACACGAGGAATACAATTCCCTGCTCCGTGACTTTGGGCTTGTCCGCATGACTTCTTTCGGTGAAAGGGGTGTTAGCAGACTTAGTACAGCTGAATGTGCGAACTAGGCCTGCACCGTGGCGTTCACCTTGCTCACCTCTGTCATTGCTCTGGGGCAAGTTTCCACCAATCCTTCTGGCCTCAGAAGGATTATACCTGGAGCAGACTTGAGGTCAAACCTGCACGCGGAGCCAAGGCCAGCCCACTCCACGCTGACCTGCGGGTGTGTGGGCAAGAACAAACGACTGTTAAGCCACTGAGTTTTCACTTCCCTCCTTAGACTAAGAGATCCTGGGAAACGGACAACACTCTAGAAGCCATTTCGATAAAATGCAATTGAGAAGTGAAAGGAAGGATGTTTTGTCCAAAAGGAGGTACTGGCCTAAGGCAGTTGAGTGGGGAGAGGAAGTATCAGAACCACTGGGAAACTGCAAACAACACCCGCCCGACCTGCTCAGCATCCCCACTCTCCCCAATCTCTGTGACTCTCACAGTGGGGGAGGGGGACAGACGAGGAACTCCAGTGAGTCCTATAAAGATCGCCATGGGCTACAGAATAGAGAAACACTTGGAAGCCAATGGGAACTAGCAAAGATGAAGTTCCCATTCATTACATGTCCTTTTCCCTCCACAAACAATGTCTGACTGGTGCCAGTGTGGTCATGAGAGCAGCATTATGAAGGCTATAATCTACTGTAAAATACTACAGTCTAGTCAGTATGATATTATCTATGCACTAAAGTTTAAATTCTTTTTTAAAAAATTTTTAATGTTTATTTTTGAGAGAGAGAGAGAGCAGGGGAGGGGCAGAGAGAGAGGCAGACACAGAACCTGAGGCAGGCTGCAGGCTCTGAGTTGTCAGTACGGAGCCTGGCATGGGACCCGAACTCACAAACCATGAGATCATGACCTAGGCTGAAGTCGGACGCTTAACTGACTGGGCCACCTAGGGACCCCTAAAGTTTAAATTCTAAGATTGATGAAGCTAACATATGCTTGACACACAGCCCAAGGGTGGTCAGCTAGCGTTAAAATAAAAAGAGGCATAGTCCCCACGTGGCTCGCACAAATCCCGCTATGTGGGTCAACATCAAGAGTCTACACCTTGCTAATTAGCACAGTGTACATAAAAATATATTGATGAAAGTAGCATCTTGCTAATTACCATAATGAATATCGAAATGTATTCTCACTGAAGAAATTTAAGATGTTCAAGTTATATACAGCGGCAAGACAGCTGAGCACCCAGCCCTCCCCATGCTTGTATGAACAAGGGGTAAGAATGCAGGAAGGCTAAAAACCTATACAGGGCAGGTAAGCCTTAACCCTCAATCAGACCCACATCCAATCCCTGACTACACAGCATCCTGTCTAGGACTGTATGTGTGCCTCAAATGAGCTGTTCCGTACGGGGGTGGCGGGGAGGAGGAGGGAGTGCACCTAAGAGGAGAGACAGGAGGGTTTCACCAAGTTTATGAAACAATCTGTACAATGTTCTGTGCCTGCCTTGTTAATGAATGCTTATCTAAGAAACGCCTGCATGTGTGACAGAAAACAGAGGTTATGACGTCGATGTCATAAAAGAAAAAAAAAAGCCTTTTCTAATTTAGTGAAAATAACTGTAAAAAATATAAACGACAGAATATTTAAAAATAAATCAGACAAAACCATGCTTAATTAGAATCCACTGCAGCCTAAGGGGAAAATATACACAATGGTCTAATATTAGATGCCGGAGGTCTGCCGCAAGCCTCAGCTTTCTGGTCTGTGATACAGAGCTCACACAGACCTTAACGGAGTGTTGCATCCAATGGGATAATGCATTGTAACGATTACGGAGTACCGAGTCCTTACAGCGAATCTTTAACATTTGGAAGAAACACTGCATTTTCAGAAGGTTAGTTCCCTCTCTCCCCTCCCCTCCAATATACAGAAGTCACCGAAGAACCTAGAAACGTGTTCGGTACCTACACAGGGATGTGCTTCATGGAAGCACAATCTCTTAAGAACGGAAACGCTGTTTCCGATGACGACCCAGCTGAGCACCTTCTCAATGCTGGGCCACGACACGGATGATGCTGGTCCACTAGGGCTGAAAGTGGTTACAACTTTTGAACAACCTAAACGTCAGCAACCTCAGGCCAACCTGTTACTTTTTAGAAGCTATTCACTGGAATCCCAGCCAAGGAGCTCCAGGCCAGGTCCAGGGAAGGAGCCGCTGCTAAAACTCCAGTTCTCGGTGGTTCCTGTCAGAACCTGACAGGCTGTATTTGAGTTCCAACACCGCAGGATACATCACTGAGGCAAAAGCCCTGAGGAACTTTTCACCTCGTGACCGTTGCTTTTTTTCTGCAGCTAAGACAGCAGAAGAGATGACTTATTGTATACATGTTACATTTAGCCACAAATGAAAACAGAATTGGTCTCAAAAGTCACAGGTCTAGGGCAAAGGGCTAAAAGGGACTGCTTTGGTATGAGTAAGGTGTGTCTCTCAAAGGTGGGGGTTGCAGTCAGATGGTGATGGATATTCTAGATCCATTGAATCAAGTTCTAGAAAGTAGGCATGCAGTCAGACAATTTGTACCAGGGTCCCTGGCCTCTGGCGTTCTTTATTTCTGCACCTGTGGCTTCCGTGGGTGCACGAGCTAGCGGTTTACTTGGACCTCTACCTCATCTTTCTTCTTTTTCACCTCAGCCTGTGCATTCGCTGCTTCCTCCACATGTCTCTCACGGTGCAGAGGTTTCCAAGAAAATGGCACTAAGGCTAAGAGAGCCTTGTGACCATTTTTCAAATAAACTTAGCTTTTAGTGTAGATCTTAGATTCTAGATCCTCTGTGTTAGTCCTTACAGAACTCAGGGGGGAAGGTCTCAGTTCCTTTAAAAAAATGAATATTCTCTTGTTAGAGATTTCCAATGTATCCTATATATTTCAGACATATTCCTACAGGAGGATGCACGATCTGGATAACCTTGGCCAACATAATCTTGGACATGCTGTTTCCTTTCATACGATGGAAACTGACAGGCTTGTGACCAGACCAGACTGTGGAAGGCATACTGCCTGGACTCTGGTAACCTGGACTCTGGCCCCAGCCTCACCCCTGAATTCAGTTATGGCATTTAAAATGACGTGACCCTGGGGGCGCCTGGGTGGTTCAGTCAGTTGAGCATCTGACTCTTGATTTCAGCTCAGGTCATGACCCCAGGGTTGTTGATTGAGCCCCAGGTCAGGCTCCACGCTGAGCATGGAGCCTGCTTCGGATTCTCTCTTTCCCTTTGCCCCTCTCCCCCATTCATGTTCTCTCTCTCTCTCTCTCTCTAAAATAAATAAATAAATAAATAAATAAATAAATAAATAAATAAATAAATAAAAATAAATGGTGACCTTGGCAACTGCTCAGTTCCCCTGAGTCCCAAGTCTGGATCTGCAATAAAAGAAGAAGCTGATTGAGCATGTGCCTAACATTCTTTCCACCACAACTACAACCTAAGAATAAATTGGCTACAAATAGCTACATGCTATTTTTGGGCTATTCAACCTGGATAAGTATGGCTAATGATGGTTCTCTTTGAATTCCAGGCAATTTTCTTTCTATTTTCCCATCCTTGCTATGTATTCACTGATCTTGCAATGGATACAAGTAATTTACTGTCCATTTTAAGTGGTTACATATTAATTAATCGTGTCATCATTTTTATGACTGCATTTGATTTAAATCCAAAGAATCAAGAATCAAGCCAACTGAAGCTGACGATGATAATAATCAAATCAAAAACACAATAGCAGGTTTTTATCCAATGCTTGTTCTGTTCCAGTCTTTCAAATACAAATTTTACATCTATCATTTCATTCCACCCTCACAGGTATCCAATGATAAAGGTTCTCCCATTATCTCCATGTTATAGACAAGAAAAACAAGGATCACAGAAGAGTTAGGCTATTTGACTAGGGTCACACAGCTAGTAAGGGCTGGAGCTAAAACATGAAGCTAAATGTATCTGGTTCTGGAGCCAAGCTCTGGTTCACCTCTGACATAGTCTGGGTTTTAGATGTTTCCTTAATGAATATATAAATGTTCACAGGTTGGTCATTTCCTTTTTCTGGACTTTGCTTCCTTATCTGCAAAATGACTGTTTCGGGTAGAGAGAGACAAAAAGAAGCAAGTGCAAAGGCCCAAAGGCAGAAGGGAACGTGGAACCCTGGAGGAGATAAAAGTCCAATACTGTTGAAAGACAAAGGAGAAAAATAAGGACACAACGGAACCAGAAGAAAAGAGCCATCGGAGCTACCTGAAGGAGTTCAGACTTTATCCTGAGGCCATGGAAAGCATTAATAGGTTGTAAACAAGGGAAAGATAGAAGCAGACATACATTTTTCAAAATATTGCAGAGGCAATAAAGTAGAAAACACAAGCAAGGGTTAGAGCACCGGCAGGAAGCAACGTGGGATCTGCAGTCACTGTGTGGCCCGCTTGACCGGAGAGCAACAGGGAAGGAGGATGTGAGAGCAGAGAGAAACGTGAAGGGCAGATCAACAGGATGTGCGGACGCGCCGGCTGCAGGAGATAACGGAGGAAAAGGTCAGGAGCATGTACAGCACTCTGGCTCGCGCCACCCAGTGATGCTGGTGCCATTTAGTGAGACAGGGACACTGGCAGAGAGACAGGTAGAAAGGGAAATAAATACAGTCTGGGACAAGTTGAGCTTTATGACATCCACACGGAGATCATCAGTAAGCACCTGGAGCTCAGGACAAAGATTTGACGCAAGCAGCAGAAATGCACAAGTTGTTTCAGGCAGGTAAAAACAGGGGAAGAAGAGGCAGACAGCATGGCATGACTATGAAATGAAATATTTGGAACTAGGCTCCGAGGAAGAGCAAACCCAGTGAGACGGAGAGAGAGGAAGTGACGTGAGTAATTACGAAGCAAATTACAGAAGTGTGCAGGTATTCGAATTGCACGGAGGAGAGCACAGGTGACAGCATCGCAAGCTGTGGGGAGTTCAGGCAAGTTAAGCACTGAATTGTGTCCACTGAATCCAACAGTCTAGAAGGCACTGGGGACCTTGGATAAAAGCAGTTTTGATAATAAGGCACGTGGGGAAGGCAGAGGGCATCTGGTTGATGGGGGGCTGGTTGGGTAGAGGGCAGCAGACAGCTCTGTTCGCTCATAAAGTTTCACCTCCAAAGAGGGAGGAGACGTGAGATACGGGAGGGTGGGAGGGCGGTTTCCTCCAGCTTGTTTAACCACCCAGGGCAATGGGGATGAAGCTAGCTACAGGGAGAGCAGAGTGAAGTGGACAGAAAGGTGACAGCTGATTTACGATGTTCCCAAGGAGGTGAGGGTGGTAGGATCCAGGGCTTAAGAGGAGAAGCATGACCTTCAGACAGGAAGAAGGACTCCTGTTCTGGTATAACCAGAAGGAATGTATGTCTTTACATACACAAGTGTGATTTTCTGCAATGGCTGTGGAAAATACCAAAAAGCAAAGCTTAGGAAAAGCTATTTCCACTTGCAGAACTGTTTCAGGCACAGGGAGTCTCTGTCAGCAGTGGTTCTCAAAGTTGACTAAGCTGTGGACTCCCTGAGAAGCTTTTAAAAATCCTGACTTCAGGCGACACCCCTTACCAATTAAATCAGGATCTCAGAGGTGGAACACAAGCATCGGTGATTAGGAAACAACCACCCAGGAGAACCCTAACTGCGGTCAAGTTTGAGAACCTGAGTATCTAGAGATATTATATAATTTAACATTTACCATTAAGGATTAACTACATATGGTTTGAACCAAAGAGAACTTTAGAGAGCCGTCAGTGTTAAGGTGCACCAGTAAACGTATAAAGGAAAAAGAAGAGAAAATACGCAAGTGCACTGCACATATGAAAGGCAGGCATCATTCTGATAAACATTTGTTTACTGCCTAGGTTCATATGAATGAACGGGGCCAAGATAAACGTCTTTCTTATTGTGGGTCAGAGTCAAAAAAAAAGTTAGAAAACCAGTGACCTAAATAAACTCCTTTCACAGAGGAGAAAACTCAGCTTTAGACAGATTAAAAGTCTTCTTTGTTTAATTTATTTTTATTTTTTTAATGTGTACTTATTTTTTGAGAGAGAGACAGAGAGACCACGGGAGGAGCAGAGAGAGAGAGAGGAAGACAGAGAATCCAAAGCAGGTTTCGCACTGTCAGCGCAAAGCCTGATGTGGGGCTGGAACCCATGCATCGTGAGATCATGATCTGAGCCGAAGTCCCTAACCAACTGAGCCACCCAGGCACCCCTAAAAGTGTTCTTTAAAGTCACACACACACACACACACACACACACACACACACACACACACACACACACACACACAAAGATGGCAACTTCCAGACTAGAACCTAGTTTTCCTGACAAGGACTTACAGAGCACCAGTGAGCTGTTTCCTGCATGTGTTGGTTTCCCTTCTCAGCCCTATACTGTAAATTCCTGAGGGTCAGGATTATGTCTTCAATTCTTTAGGATTACTGACAATGGCCAATTTATTTGGTTCTCATATTACCCTTCTTTCCTAGGGTTCAATCTCCTTCTTACTGACATAATTTTGAGGCAAGCTTTTCTTCGTCTTTGAAAATGGTTTTGTTTTGATCTCACTGTGAATGATAATTTAGGTCAGGAATTCACGAACTGTGACTGTAGGAGGATTCTGGCTTCCACTTGGGGTGGGATGAGGAGCCACTGCAGGGTTTTAAGCAGAAAGTGACATAAGTAGACTTCTTTTCTTTTATCTTTTTTAACAGACATATTTTCAATTTTTTAATGTTTATTTATTTTTGAGAGAGAGAGAGAGAGTGAGCAGGAGAAGGGCAGAGAGAGAGAGGGAGATACAGAATCTGAAGCAGGCTCCAGGCTCTAAACTGTCAGGACAGAGCCTGATGTGTGGCTCGAACTCACGGACTGTGAGATCATGACCTGAGCTGAAGCTGGAGGCTCAACCGACTGAGCCACCCAGGCGCCCCAAACAGACTTATTTTCAAAGGACCACTGTGACCACCACCTACGAGGGATTCTTTTAGAAACAAGGAGGCAGGTTAAAGGTTTTTTTCAATAATCCTTGTAAGAGATTACACGAGGGTGTAGGCATGAGGTGTTACCAAGGTATTGGCACTGAAATCACTGAGAAAAAAACTTGAAGTCAGGATATTCCAACTACCAGCAGTCTTCTTAAAATGCAGAGCCACCTAGAGCCAACAGGATTTCCAATGGTGTGCATATGAAAACCGAGAGAGGGGGTCAGGGATGACCAAGGTTTGGGAGACGAGCCACCAAAAGAATGAAGTAGCCACCAACTGATGGGGAAAGCTGGGCCTAGCGCAAGTTTAAGGAGTGAAGAGGGGGATGATCCAGGCTTCAGTCTTGGATGTACTGAGATTTCTGGGAGACAGTCAAGTAGAGATATTGAATAATCAATTCCATGAACACAAGTCTAAAGTCTGAGGGAGAGAAATGTGGGCCTCAGACCCACGATGTGGGGGTCATTGGCACCTATCAGCCTGTATTTGTGACGGGGCGAGATCAGCAAGGGAATGAGCAGAGATGAAGGAGGGAAAGTTGGCTAAGAGGTGAGCCTTGGAACACACCTACTTTTAGAGGTCAAAGGGCACCAGCAAATGAAACTAAGAATGATTCCGAAAGGAATCCAGAAGAGTCTGGGGTCTGGTAACTCTGTGAATACAGTATATCAGAAATCTGTGTCAAATGCTGCTGATAGGTTCCGTAAGATTAAAACTGAGAACTGACTTCTAAATTCATTACGGTGAAGGTCAGATGAGAAATGGGCCATTACAAATCTCATTTTACAAAAGAAGAAACATGTTCATGATTTGTGAAATGCAGGAGCCAGGACTCCAGTGAGGGCTTCTTGGCTCTGCATCTCTCACCCAATATAATCAATCCTAAGTGAGAACTCAAGGTCAAATCTTTTTTTATTTTATTTTCTTATTTTTTTGTTTAATGTTTGTTTATTTTTGAGAGAGAGAGAGAGAATGTAAGATGGAGAGGGGCAGAGAGAGAGGGAGACACAGAAGCAGAAGCAGGCTCCAGGCTCTGAGCTGTCAGCACAGAGCCCGAGGTGGGACTCGAACTCAAGAGCTGTGAGATCATGACCTGAGCCAAAGTCGGATTCTTAACCGACCGAGCCACCCAGGCGCCCCTCAAGGTCAAATCTTGATCTGACTCCACAGTCAAACTCAGTTTAGATGACTGAAGACTGTAGCTTTTAAAATATTTTCGCCCTGGCACGAGGGGAGTACAGAAGAAGTGGAAGACACTGCCATTCTTAAGAAGATGAAATTTAACTGGGAAAGTCAGATTAGAACCACTGAAGAGTGTGACAGATCAGAAAATGTGAAATTATGGGGTGCTAAGAGTGCTGAGAGTAGAAGCACAATCGTGATCCTCACAACACAAATCTCTCTTCCCTGAAAACCCTACCCAAGCATTCTGCATTTTCATGTCTAGAGAATGCTACGGGAAAAGTAGGACACTCATCTGGTACCAGGAAAAAAATGCTTTAAAATCGGTCTTTAAAAATAAAAATCCAGTGTCCCTTAAATAGGATTCGTGTGGTGGGTTCCTCTTACTCTTTCATCCCCCTAAAAATTCCATGTGCCCATAACAAAATATTGAGCATGTTTTAATCAGGCAGTAACTGCTACTTTCCATTTTCTCTTCAGCTTCCAGGATGATGAAAACCAAATGTCCCAATCACAGTAGATTCACTAGCAAAATTTTTTTTGGCTCATTACATCCTCCCACCCCCACATATGCTATTTATCATTTCTGTGTATGCTATTGGTCCTATTAAATTGTGACCTATCTCAAATCTATTTAGAAGTTGAAGCATTAGACCTGATTCTCATGTGAATCGCAGGGAGTATCTGAGAGGTCTGTGGGCACCCGCAGGACAGGGAGTACAATATCGCAATCCAGAAGCTTTGCCCTGAAACAGGGATCTGGTCACTAGAGGAACTGCCTTCCTCCTGCTCCGCGTTTGGCCTCTGGACACAGAATAAAGCCAGGACTGTCCTTACTTGACTCCATAGCAGCCCCTGGGGACAGTTAGGTCCTAGCCAGCCTCTGTCATTTCTACGTCCACACACTCACCACCCCTGTCTTGCTTCATAACTAAATTAAGCCCCAGTCACGCCCTCTGCTCACTGGCCCACCTCTTCACTCGGCTCTCTCCAGTGCCTCCTCTGCCATTCAGTTACAGCTGTTTGCCCTAGGGGGTGACATGTGATGGCAGAAAGAACAGTGGCCTTGACGTCAACTCCAAGACTTGGCCCTGCCACTTTCTAGAACCCTGACCTTGTTCCCCAAGCCTTAGTTGCCTCATCTGTTAAAACAACAACAAAAGGTTAAGGGCTAACAGTACCTGTTCTGTCAACTCACAGGGTAAAACCAAAAGCAATAATGGGACAGAAAAGCACTCTGCCACCAGGAAGATCAGAACTCGAGCTTCCCAAACCTTAAGTTGCTTCAAAATTCCCCAGGGTGTTTGTATAAAAGGAAAAGACAAATAAAAGATGCATAATAAATAAGGAAAATATATAGTTTGTTAGAAGCAGTGAGTACAAAAGTGAAATTCAAAGCATGGCGGTAGAGGTGGGGGGAGTGCAAAGGAAGGTTGATTTTAAATAGGAAGGTCGGGGCGCCTGGGTGGCTCAGTCAGCTGAGGGTCCAACTCTTGATTTGGGCTCATGATCTCATGGTTTGTGGGATTGAGCCCCACTGTCAGAGCCTGCTTGGGATTCTCTCTCTCTCTCTCTCTCTCTCCCTCTCTCTGTTTTTCCCATACTCTCTCCACCTCTTTATCTCTCTCTCTCTCTCAAATAAACAAAGATTTAAATAGGGAGGTCAGAGTAAGTGCCGTTGAGGAGATGTCTGAGAAAAGACTAAGAAGAGGTGATGACCATGTAGCTATGGGAGGGGAGTGCTCAGGAAAGGCAAAGACTCACGGGGGAGGGGCATGGGTGCAGGCTGTGTTCAAGGAACAGCAAGGGGACCAGAGTGGCTGGGTGTGAAAGCATGTAAGAAACGCAGAGAGGATTTGAGACCATACCCTGCAGACCTTTAAGCTGTGTTAAGGACTGTGGCTTCTACTCTGAGTGCAGAGCAGTGCTGAGAACAGCCTGTATCAAGGGCAAAGGTGGAAGGTGACAGACCAGTTAGGCTATGGCAATAACCCAGGGAAGTAAACAAGGTGGACGGAGATGGTTCTAGCAGAGGAGGGGGAGAGTGGGTAGAAGCTGCACCTTTGCTGAAGGTAGAGCCAACCAGATCCACAGATGAACCTGGCGAGTGAAAGGGACAGTGAAGCCAGAGACGACTCAATGGGCAGAGAAGCCACTGGGTCAGATGGGAAGACTATGGGAACAGGATAAGTTCAGTTTTAGACAAGTTAGTTTCTTTAGCCCAAGTGAACATACAGAAAAATTCACACAACTTAAGTGGACAGCTCAGTGAATTTGCACACAAAGGACATACCTGGGGTAACCACTAACAAGGTCAAAAGATGGAATATTTTTGCCAACAGAGAAGCCTTCTTCATATCCCTCCTAGTCACCACCCATCCCAAAAGTATTAACTGTGATCCGACATCCATGAGCACAGATTTGTTTTGCCTGTTTTTGAATTCTATATAAATGGAATCACACAATACGAGCTCTTTGGCCTGTTTTTTTTCATTCAGTATTAACTTGAGAGAGCAACCACATTGTTAAGCACAGCAATGGCTCATCCTGTTTTCACTGTTGTGTATTTAAAAAAATTTTAACGTTATTTATTTTTGAGAGGAGGAGGGGCAGAGAGAAAGAGAGACACAGAATCCAAAGCAAGCTCCAGGCTCCGAGCTGTCAGCACAGAGCCCAAGACAGGGCTTGAACTCATGAACCACAAGATCAATACCTGAGCCAAAGTCGAACATGTAACCAGCTGAGCCACCCAGGCTTCCCTTTACTGTTATGTATTATTCCATCATTTGAATACATTACATTCATTCACTGTTGATGGATATCATTTCTAGTTTGGGGCTATTACTGATGCCACTACTGTGAACATTCTTGCACATACCTTCTGTTGCATATGCATTTCTCTTGGGTACGAATCCATATGTCCATACATATACTGCCACCTGCCACATGGAACCTAGCCGCCATGTTATGAGGTAGCCCAAGAAGCCACATGGGAAGATTCATGTGGAGGAGAATGAGGCCTCTAACAACAGCCCAGCTGAACTCCCAGGTGACATCCAGCACCAACTTTCAGGCCATGTGAGTGGTCTTCAGACCATGCCAAACAGACTTCAAACTTGTGTATTAATTTATGGTCCCACCAGCAATATTTAAGAGCTTGTATTGCTCTACAC
>PITB01030696.1:0-16613 GCA_004024585.1 Paradoxurus hermaphroditus
CATGTATATAAACCAACACTCTGTATTCTGACTTCCACAACCTCATTTTCACAGAACTTGAGATTCCAACCCCTATGTCAGAGCTGACAGAGATTGTGGTCTGTGGCCTGGGATTGGCCATGGGCCTTGTGGGCATCATGTTGGGCGCTGTCTTCATTATCCAAGGCCTGCGCTCAGGTGGTGCCTCTGGACATCAGGGGCCTTTGTGAGCTGCACCCTAGGAAAGAAGGTAAGAATTCAGATATTTCAGAGCTGAGAGCTGGAGACACAGCACAAAAGGAAGGAAAGTGGGAGGAGTTTGTGGACACAAATGTGGTTGAAAGGTTGTAGGAGAATTGGGGGAGGGTATGATGATAGCATAGGAGGCCCCCAGGATCCAGAGATCTTTTGTCTGTCCTGTTGCAGGTACAATGCATGCCCACCTACTAAAGCAGAAGAGTGAACTTGATAGATGGCCTAGCACTATTTCCTGGCCCAGTTCATCATACTCCTGCTCTCTTCCAACACTCCTCCTCTCATCTCTTCCCTGGGACTTAGGGTGCTATAGCCTCTGAGAGTTCACATACTGTATGGAATTCTGCCCTTGGCTGCCTGATTTTTTTTTTCTTTTTCTCAGTTGTTACCTGCAATGAGATCTCTGGGATATTCCACCCAGTTACCTGATCCCTTGTGACCTGATCCAATATTCCTGTGGAAACAATAAATTTCCCTTTATGAGATCTTAGTAAACTTTTTCCTGTCTTTAATATCCGGACTGATGAGGACCATGGACCCTTATGCTTTAGGCCCACTTAATCTCATTTTCTAGATTACGTTTCATGCTCAGTAACACAGGAGCAAACAAGTATAAACTGAAAGTATTTTGATATCTTGGCTGAGGTTAATATTTCTCTCTTTCTATTTCCCACATTTGGCCACTGCCACCCTCCCCTACCCAATTCAGACATCAATGAAAGTACTATATGCCCTCTGTCCTTGGTATAGATTTGTTATAGAAGAAATACAAACACCAAGAAATAAGTTCGTACTCATTTTAATACAGTTTGAAAAAGGTATGACAGAGAAATAAGTTAGGATAAAGGAATTTTGAATTACAAAAGTATCAGAAGTCAAAATTGTTTTCTAAAACTTTAAAATTTAAATTTGTGAAGAACGAATGATGATAGGAGAAGCTTGCCCCTCCTTTTCAAATCCATGAGAAGATAAGAATTCTTTAGGCGGGGGGAAAAAAATGGAAATCAGTAGGAGAGCATTAGAATAAGACCATAAGGTGAGTACTTGAGAAGAATCCAATACTTTGTTCTTACTTAAAGTTAGTGACAACAGGAAAAGGGATGGGAGTGGAAACCACAGACTAATCTAAGGTTCCTAGAACACAGGTATAATTTGCCTCACCTTCTACGTGAGTCCCCCCACTGCTAGATAATCACAAAGACTTTCCTGTGCCACCAAGGCATATGAGGGACAGTAGAGTGAATATAGCTGCAAGATGTTTCTAGGCAGATAAGCTTAAGTCAAACTCACTAAATCCCTGTGCATTCCCTGTGCACCTTGGGAAACAGCAAAAACACCCCAGCCCCCTGCCCCTCACTCCTCACTCCTCCTAGTTAAGGAAAGAATGAGACTATGACAAAGAAATCCCAGGAGACACAACATGGTTGAGATAATGTACTAGCAGCTATGAACGCTGTATCTTCCTCTAGATTTATTGTGTCCTAGTGGAAACTCTTGCAGAGGAAATGGATCCACAGATGAAATTCTCTGGCTTTCTTGAGTGTGTCTAAGATTTTACTCTTGAAAGTATATGTGACTTGACTTGAAGTCATTTTGCCCTTTGAAATTGTTTTTGGCACATTGCCCCTTTTCATTCTGCAACTACTGTGTCCGTACATTATATATAAGATAGTATTATGGAATAGCTATAAAATGTATGAGGCTGTTCCTGTCCATGCCATGAGTATCAATGAGCTTAAAGTTAATAGGGGGATGGGGGAGACAATTTTAACACAATAATTGATAGAACATACTTTGATGGAAGGAAACCTAAATCCAAATTCAGGACTCAGCTCTTTATACCTAGTATTTTAAACTTTATAACACTAAGTATATTCTGAGTCATATATTTCTCATCTATAATGTGGAAGTGGTAATACTTTCTTTGCAGTTATTGACAGAATTTGAATAATCTCGATATATAGGTTGTGCCTTACCCATAGTACACAAATACATAAGAAAGCATTGCTAGTTGTATCCATAATTAATTTATTAAAAAGAATAGATCATATCACATAAAAAGCGCATTACTTTTTCTGAGTCCTTTAGTGATTTAGGAGATTAAAACATGGAGCTAAGAATGAATTTGTTTTCATGAGTTAATGAGAGGATTTTTTTCCGGAAACTCAAAGAAACTGAGATTGGGTTAGGCTAAAAGAATAGACAGAACAAAAGAGAGAATGGGAGGGGACCCCGGGGAGTTGGTTAAGCATCCAACTTCGGCTCAGGTCATCATCTCACAACTCATGAGTTCAAGCCCCACATCGGGCTCTGTGCTGACAGCTCAGAGCCTGGAGCCTGCCTCAGATTCTGTGTCTCCCTCTCTCTCTGCCCCTCCTTGGCTCGTGTTCTGTCTCTCTGTCTCTCAAAAATAAATAAATCTTAAAAGAAAATTTTTTAAGAAATAAATAAAAGTAAAAAAAAACAGAAGATACATATCAACCAAATGTTAGGCTTTGTTTAGATGATGTTCAAACAAAACAACTGTTAAAAAATTCTTGTGAGATAATCACAAAAATTGAACTCTGACTGTACTAAATTATTTATCTAATTTTAGGTGTGGTAATGGCATTGTTATGTTTCTAAAAAAGTCATTATATTTTAGATTTTCAAAATAAAATGTTCATCAGTGAAATGATATGTGTAAAATTATTTTCAAAATAACCCAGTATCATGTATATTAAGTGGGTGGGTTTACAAAATTATCCATGAATTAATAATTATTAAAGTCAGACTGTTGATAGATGGCATAATTCTCTCTACTGCTACATATACTTGAAAATTTCCATAATACAAACTTTTTTTTAAGTATTCCAGGAAACACAAAGAAAACAAGTAGGCAGAGAAGCATTCTGTTTGAAGTTATGTTGGTTTTTAAGATTTTCCTCATTTTTATCCCAGGTAGGAAACTATGAGTATCCAAATTCTGCTTTAGACCATAGACCTCCCAGAAATGTAGCCTTAAAGAATATATATGTCACAAAGAATATAGTAAAGGAAAGCAAAGTAATGCTCACCTTATTACTATATGGACTAAGCCTCAAACTTTGCTAATATATTCACTACTAGTTTAATCAATACTGCAAAAATAAAAATGGTCAGTAAGTACCAGCGTTGTGATGCATACCATATACATTCTGAGTCTATTAAAATAATGTGAAAGTAGATACATTCATTGTCTTCACAGAATTTAAATTCCAGTGGGAAAAAATATGCAGATATAAAACAACTTCACAAACTTATAATTACAAACACTGAGGAATTTATAAAAGAAAAGAACAAGGTAACATAAGACTATCACACAGGAACAAAGGATAATTTGGTGGAGGGTCGAGGAGGCTTGAATAAATGTTTGAGATGAAATAGATATTGTATAGTATGTGAAGCAAAAAAAATATAATAATAATCTATTTAAAATAGAAATAATAGACCTGAACTATACTTTAGACCAAATGGACCTAATGGGCATTTTTATTGACCTGCACAGACATTTGTCCAAGAAGGGTATTCAAATGGCCAACAGATACATTAAAAGGAACTCTATCTACATCATTAATCATTAGGGAAATACAAATCAGAACCACAATGAGATATCACCTCACACCTGTTAGAAAGGCTATCATCAAGAAAATAAGAAAGGAAAGGTACTGGCAAGGATATGGAGAAAAGGGAACCCTTATACACTGTTGGTGGGAATATAAATTGGTTCAATCCTATAGAAAACAATATGGAGGTTCCTCAAAAAATTGAGATAACTGCACGTTCATATCCATCGCACCATTATTTACCACAACCAAGACATGGAAACAACTTAAGTGTCCACCGGTGATGAAGGGATAAAGCAAATGTTAAACACACACACAAATACACACACTCACACATCACATCACCTCACAATGAAATACTACTCATCCATGAGAAAGAGTGAAATCTTGCCATTTGTGACAAAATGGATAGACCTTAAAAGTATTATGCTAAATTAAATAAGTCAGACAGAGAAAGATATCTACCATATTTGTTCACTTATATGTGGAATCTAAAAAACAAAATGAATGAAAAACAAAACTACACCCCTAGATACAGAGAATAGACTGATGTTTGCCAGAAGAGACAGCAGGTTGGGTGGCGGGCAAAATAGATGAAAGGTATCAAGAGGAATAAACTTTCAGTTATAAAATGAGTAAATCATTGGGATACAATGTACAGCATTATACAATAGATGATAATACTGTACTAACTTTGTATGGTGACAAATGGTAACTAGACTTATGATGATGATCTCATAGTTCATATATATGTTGAATCACTGTTGTACACCTGAAGCTCATATAATATTGTACATCAATTATACTTCAATTAATTTTGTATGGTGACAGATGTTAACCAAATGTATTGTAGTGATCATTTCACAAGATATACAAATATCAAATCAGGTTGTACACCTGAAAATATAATACTATCAATTATACCTCAATAAAAAAGAAATAACTGTTTTAACTTTGAAAAAAAATGTCTTGGCAATAATTTTTTGGATATAAAACTAAAAGCACAAGCAACAGAGCAAAAATAAACAAGTTGGACTACATCAAATTTAAAAACTTCTGCACAGCCAAACAATAAGCCAAATACAAAGGCAACTTGTAGAATGAGAAAATAATATATCTGTAAACCATCTAACTGACAAGGGGTTAACATAAACGTACCCACACAAATCAAGAACAAAGAAAACAAAATGATTTATAAGTGGGTAGAGGAGGACTTCCAGGGAAGATGGCAGAGTAGGAGGATCCTAAACTCACTTAATCCCACGGATTCAACTAGATTACATCCACATCAGTGTAAATAACCTAGAAAACCACCTAAAAACTGGCAGAACAGACTCTCCATGGCTAAATGAGAAAGGAGACCACATCTAAGAGGGAAGGAAGGGCAGAGACATGGATGGGAGCCAAATGGACCCACAGGACTGTCCACATGGGGGGGTGGCGGTGCTGCAGGCTCAGAGAGAGGAAAGAGAAAGACCTTCACACCAGGTACTCCAGGCATATGGAACCCACCTTCACACCAGGTACTCCAGGCATATGGAACTCACACAGGGAAAACAAATCCCCATAACATTTGACTTTGAAAACCAAAGCATCATAATTTTGCCAGTTCTTAAAATCAGCAGGATTTGGCTGGAACTTTAAAAGTCAGCCTGCTTGGCTCCAGGGGAGCCAGAGAACAATAGGAAACCAAATCCCTCCCCTTAAAGAGATAATGCAACAAACGACCCCATGGAGATACAGCATGAAAACAGCAGTTTGAAACTGGCCTGGAGTACACAGGAGAGAGTTTTGTTTACTAATCACAGAGCATGTGCTGCAGTGGCAGGAATCCTTGGGTGACTTCTCTCAGAACAAAAGAGCTGGTGGACCCCATTTCCATCTCTTGCCCCCACTCTAGACACAAAGACACCTGCAAGAACCAACACAGCACCAACACTCACTACCTAACTTGCTAACAGTGCACCTCCACCCCTATGCTCTCCTACAGACATACCCCCTTCAACCAGACCTGAGCTCTAGGATCCTTCCCATATCAGACTTATACAAACTTTGACAGCACCTCACACCTTGCCCCACCTTCTCCTGTGAACTTGCCCCCTAAAATACCTCTGGACACAGACCATCTGAAGCCATGCCTGAAGGGTGCAAGCAGCCCTGAGAAGGGCCAGCACCACTCCAAAGTGACTTCTGCCCCAGGAAGAGGGGAAAATGAACACACACGCCAGTCCAACTACAGCCCCAACAGTGAGCTGGAGGCAGACATCTGGTCTGATTGTAGGCCCTGCCCACCAATGAAAGCTTCTCCAGAGACAACATAGGGAAAGCAACCAGCAGTTCAGTGCTATCTCCATCTCTGGCAATAACTGGTTTGACTCAACTCAAACCCAACACAGTACCAGACTACCTCACTGACAACACATGGACCAAACATTGCCTAAAACAAAACAAAAAAAAAGAGCCATTACAGACAACTGAACTGAAGGCAAACATGGCTTGGCCACAACAGTAGGGTGCTGGCAACATATACAAGAGACAACCCTGAAGAACCAGGTTCTGGTGAACAGTAGACATTACACTGCAGGGCACCACAGGAACCTTACTTCATAAAGCCACTAATTTAAGAGCAGGAGATGCAGCTTACTTTCCTAACACATAGGAAGAGACACAGAGAGTTAGACAAAATGAGGAGATAGAAAATTTAAAGTAATGGTCATAAAGATACTCAATGGACTTGAGAAAAGAGTGGAGGACCTCAGTGAAACCCTTAATGAAAAGGTATACTTAGGGAAGATGGCAGAGTAGGAGGACTCTGAACTCTCCCCATCCCATGTTTACAACTAGATACCATTCACATCCAACCCAATAAACCAGAGAGCGATCAGAAAACTGGCAGAACAAACTCCACAACTAAATAGAGAAGAAGCTGCATGTGAAAGATGAAGAAGGTCAGAAAGGCAAAGGGAGGCTGTCCACAGGAGGGAGGGAGCTGCACACATGGAAAGGGCTAAGAAACAGGCACTCGCACCAGGAAGTTCCCATGGGGAAGACTAATCTCCACAATGTCTGGCTTTAAAAAACAGGACGACTAAATTCTGTGAGTTTTTAAAACCAGTGAGACTTGGAGCTTGGAGCTATAAAAGTCAGCCGACTCAGCACTGAGTAAGCTGGAAGGACAAGTGATAGCTGGATTATTGCCTTTAAAAAGAGGCTCTTCCTGCCTTTTTTAAAGGAATCCTGCAGGAAGAAGCAACATAAAACGGGCAGTTTACACAAGGATGGGAGCAAACAAGAGACAGATCTGTTCATAATGATTTCAGAGCATGTTGGGGGACTTCTCTGAAAAAGAAGGAGTTGGCAGGTGCCATTTTCCTCCCCCATCTGCCAGCATAATCACAGAGCCACCTTCAAGAGGCAGCACTGCACAGACATTTGCCACCTAAACTGCTAGGAGTATCCTAGGCTCCCAAGGACTCGTCACGCCAAGGCCAACAGTCTCGGCCCTGGGCTCAGGGGTAAATTTTGTTAAAGCTGCACTGGCACACTGCCAATCCACAGGGTGCACATCTGCCACCACACAATGTGATCAGCCACTCCACAGTGCCCAGACACACACACCCAGCCACTACTGAGTGCCATGCACAGCTGCCACCCTGTGCAGCGACCACCCACACACCCCCAACCATCCTCCTGTGTCAGCTGTTGCTGAACCCTACCATTACCATGTGCCATGTCCAGCCATCACCATGTGCCACCCCAGTGTGCAGCCCCAAACACTGCAGCACTTCAGTGGATCCAGCATAGCACTAGTGTCCCAGTGCAAATTTTGCTAACGCCACCATCCTGCTCCCAACTTCCCTGGCAGGCACACCCCTCAGAGCTAGCCTGCCTGGGTTCCCCTAATACCACAAAGGGCAAGCACAGTCCAAAAAAGACAGATGACTGCACTGAAAGGAAAAGTGACCCAAACATAACAACAGGGTGTAAGCAACACACATAGAATATCTCCAGAAACTGTGCCAAGTTCTGATAAATAGGGGATACTGCACTGAAGGGCACTCCAGGACCTCTTCTTCATAAAGTCACTACTTCCAACAGCAGAAGACACATCTGACTTTCTTAACACAGAGAGACAGACACAGAGAGGCAGATGAAATGAGGAGACAAAGAAATTTATCCAAAATGAAAGGACAGAGGAGCTAAGATGGCAGTCTAGGAGGAGAACACTAGACTTGCCTCTCGAATGCAACTAGATAACTCAAAACATTCTAAATACCACAGAAATCAACCTGAAGACTGACAGAATGAACTCCACAACTAAAAGAAGAGAAGAAGTCACATCACGGAAGGTAGGCAGTGCAGAGCCATGGTTTGGGGGGGAAATGGATCACAGGTGCTACAGAGGGAAGGGAGCCATGGTCCTTCTAGGCAATACAAATGACATAGAAAGGAGAACCACAGAGAGAACACTTCCCCAAAGCCATTGGCTAGGAAAATGAGGGGAGCTATTTTCATGAGTTCTTGTAACCAGCAAGGCTCAAAGATGAGTTTTAAAGGTAATCGGGTGATCTGAAGAATGCTTGGGACACACCGTAGGTGGGGAGAGATTATTCTCTCTTCTTAAAACTGATCCCTGAAAGGCAGAGTTCAGGCAGATGCCTCTCCAGGGACAAAGGAGCTGTGCAGTGCCATTTCTTTTCCCCATCCCTCAGCATAAACACGGAGACACCTAGGGAAATTAACTCAGCCTTGAACTAGCTGCCTACCCACATACACCAAGTCTCACACCTCTGTCTCTGGCATAACAGCCCTTCTAAGTCAAGCTGGCCTAAGTCCCAGCATGGCAGGCTCTGTCCCCAGAAACCCCAGTCCACACCATGTCTCCCAACAAGAGAGTCCAGCAAGGCTGAACTCTAGTCCTAATTCTAGTGGAAGTAGTATCAGGTCTCATTTAACAAGAAGACCAGAACACACTAGTTAAAATTTGCCCCATTCTGGCCAAGGACAAAACACCACCCATAGCAGGCAAGGAGAGCCTCTGCAGATGACTGGCCTGAAGGATATAGCAGCCAAAAACAACAGCACAGCATATGCAGCACACACCAGAGACATTCCCTGAAATATCAGGCTCTGGACACTATATCTTCATAAGCCATTACTCCTCAGAGCAGGAAATATAAGAGGTTTGAAAAATAGAGAAGGCAGGGACATAGAGAAAATGTCAAGATAAAGGAATTCATCCCAAATGAAAGGACAAGATAAGGTCATGGCCACAGATCCAAGTGAAACAGATATAAGAAACACACCTGATGGTAATTTAAAGCAACAATCATAAGGATACTCTCTGGACTTGAGACAAGAATGGAAGCCTTCAGGAGGCTCTTATTTCAGAGAAAAGAGTTAAAAAAGAATTAGAAGTGAAAAATGCAATAACTGAGATGGGAAACAGACTTGATGCAATGAACACAAGACTGGAAGAAGCAGAGGAACAAATAAGTAATACAGAAAACAAAATAATGGAAAATAATAAAGCTGAACAAAAAGAAAAAGAATTATGCAATGTGAAAAAGACTTAGAAAACTCAGTGACTCATCAAACTAATAATATTTGTACTATAGGAGTCCCAGAAGAAGAAGAGAGAGAAAAGGGGGCAGAAAATTTATTTGAGGAAATAAGAGCTGAAAACTTCCCTAATCTGGGGAAGGAAACAGACATCCAGATCCAGGAACTACAGGGGAATCCCACTAAAATCAACAAAAGCAGGACAACACCAAGACATATTGTAATTATATTTACAAAATATAGGGGTAAAGAAAAAGTCCTAAAAGCAGCAAGACAAAAGAAGTCCCTAACTGACTAGGGAAGATCCATAAGGCTAGTTGCTGGTTTCTTAAAAGAAACTTGGCAAGCCAGAAGGGAATGGCATATATAGTCAATGTGTTGAATGGAAAACCTCTGTGGCCAAGAATACTCTATCCAGCAAGTCTGCATTCAGAATATAAGGAGAGATAAACAGTTTCCCATACAAACAAAAGCTGAAAGAGCTTGTGACCACTGAGCCATCCTTGCAAGAAATATTAAAACGAACTCTGAGTAGAAAATTCTCCAGAAACATGACAAAATGAGAAAAAAAAGAAGGCACTAAATACATATCTATCAATAATTACTCTGAATGTAAATGAACTAAATGCTCCAATCAAAAGACATAGGGTGCCTGAATGTTAAACAAACAAACAAACAAAAAAACCCAGCACTGAGCAATATGCTGCATACAAGAGACTCATTTTACACCTAAAGACACCTGCAAATTGAAAGTGAGAGTATGGAGATATACCTATCATGTATATGTTTGTCAAATGAAAGCCAGAGTAGCAATACTTATATCAGACAAATTAGACTTTAAACTAAAGACGGGTGATGAGGAAGGACCCTATACCATAATAAAGGGCACGATGCAACAAGAAGATCTAACAACTGTAAATATTTATGCACACAACATGAAAGTGCCCAAATAGAAACAGGAATAATAAAACTAAAGGAACTCATTGATAATAATACAATAATAGTAGAGGATATTAATACCCCAGTTACATTGTTAGATCATCTAACCAGAAAATCAACAGGGAACAATGGCTTTGAATGACACACAGGACTAGATGGACTTAACAGATATATTCAGAATATTCCATCCTAAAGCAGATGGATGTTGTCTTTTTAATCCATTCTGACACTCTATGTCTTTTGACTAGAGTGTTTACAGAGTAATTATTTATAGATACGTCATTAATTCCATTTTATTACTGGTTTTATTATTGTTTCTGGAATGTGTATTCTGCAACCTGTTGCAGTCACTCTGGAAAACAATATGGAGGTTCTTCAAAAACTTGAAAATAGAACTACCATATGATCCAGAAATTGCACTACTAGGTAATTTAAAGCAACTTACCAAAGCAAAAATACTTACCAGAGATTACAAAAATACTAATTCAAAGGGATACATGCACCCCAATGTTTGTTTATACCATCATTATCTACAATAGCCAAATTATATGGACAGCCCAAATGTCCATTGACTGATAAATGGTAAAGAAGTGGTGTGTGTGTGTGCGCGCACGTGTACGTGTGCATGCTCATGCACGCACATGCACGTGCAATGGAATATTACTCAGCTATAAAAAAAAGAATAAAATCTTGTCATTTGCAATGATGTGTATGGAGCTAGAGAGTATTATGCTAAGCAAAATAAACCAGTCAGAGAAAGACAAAAACCATATGATTTCACTCATATGTAGAATTTAAGAAAAAAATGAACAAAGAGAAAAAACCAAGAAACAGACTTTTAAGTATAGAGAAAAAACTGATGGTTACAAGAGAAGAGGTAGGTGGGCAGATAGGTGAAATCGCCAAAAGGAATTAAGAGTACACTTATCAGGATGATAAGTAACGCATGAAATTGTTGAATCATTGTATTGCACACCTGAAACTAATACTGTATGTTAACTATACTTGAATTAAAGTTTAAAACAACAGAAATGTACCTTGTAGACACAATTTAAAATACGGACAGAGGAACTGAATAGACATTTTTCCAAATGACATACAATTTCAAAGACAATTTCCAAAGACATAAAATTTGCTAACAGTACATGAAAAGATGTTCAACATAGCTAATCATTAGAGAAATGCAAATCAAAACTACAATTAAAACCACCTCACACCTACTATAATGATCATTATCAGAAAGACAAGAGATAAGTTCTAGTGAGGATGTGAAGAAAAGGGAACCCTTGTGCACTCTACGAAGGAATGAAAATCAGTAGAGCCACTGTAGAAAGCAATATGGGGGTTCCTCAAAAAATTAAAAATAGAACTAGCATATGATCCAGAAATCTAACTTCTGGGAATATATTTAAAAGAAATGAAAATTGGATATCAAAGTAATATCTGTACTCCCATTCTTTTGCATCATTATTCATACCAATACGAAAATATTCTAAGTTTGTCAATGGATGAATGAATAAATATTCTAAGTATGTCAACAGATGAACAGTGGTGTATATTTACAATGGAATATTGCTCAGCCATGAGTAATAAGGAAATCCTACCATTTGATTGAAGATAAGACCAAATACAACTAATAGATTATTCTAGTACACTGATACTTTTTTCTCCAGAGTATAAGCCTAATAAGACTAATTAAGATTTTATAAAGGCTGTTATGTTGATTGAATTATCAATTAAAGATTACATTCCCCAGTGAAATGTGGGTGCGGGAAAATAGTTGTTACTATGAAACTGTCACTGGATAGAAAGGAAGAAGACTGAGCCTTTCATTAAATAAGAATCTTCTAGCATGGGACCAGTATCACAATGCTGAATGGTAAAAATATCCTAGAATATACTATACCACTTACCATCACAATAGGACTTAATGTTTCAACTAAAAATCAGAGCTCAGTGTTTCCCAAAACTCTGAATCTGGTTTAATCTCTAACCGTGCCTCTTGACTTTGCAGGGTCAAAAGCACAGAGCTACATACAGAGACCGAGGGCTCCCTGGACACTCAGAACAAGTCCTTCCCATTTCCCCAAGAGTGTCATTCTTTCTTGACTCCCACAGTGAATGACAATGTCCACCCTGAGGAAGAAGAAAGAACCAGTACAAAATCTCTGACCACTCAGCATCTTGTTCAGAGCAGATTCAGACTATGACCTTGGGGAGCAAAATCCTGAGTGGCAGTATTTGTCCACACTTCATAGTGTCTATGTCTGATGACCTGCATCACAGCCTGAAGTGTGAAAGACGAAGGCATCAGAAAGCCTCATTCTCCATTCTGACCTTGTCCAGGAGAGGGAAGCACCTGCCATTGGCTACTCAGGCCCATTGAGTGAGTGAGAGCAGGGAGGAAAGAGGACTTCTCCTCATTGGCATCACCCTCCATAACCTCAGAGAAAAGCTCCCAGCTACCTATCTTGATAACAAAACCTAGAAACTGAGATGGAGACCAGCTTTCATTGCTGGTCCCACATCAAAGGAGCCACAGTGTGTAGTGACCTTCTTACCACCCGGGAAGAGAAGGCTATCCAGAATCAGTAAGTTACTATGTAACAAGGGAAACCCTATCCTCTGAGATTCCTAGCTCAACGGGGCCATCAGGAGACTGTGCAGGAGACAGAGGTGGGATGGTTGTGAGTTGGCACCCCAGAAAGGGACTCTAGAAGCAGAGGGAACTCTGCCATTTACCCCCTAGGGTCAATGATATAAGAAAAACTGCCCCTTGTGCCACTCCACTGTGATGGGCTCTGGGGAGTCGTTTACAGCATTAACAAGATCTGGAAGGTCCTATCCCTGTTCCTAATTAAAAAGCTAGCAAGGCTAGCTATCTGCACCTCATACACATGATGATGTTTTTGAGAGGTGTGAGTGTTACCCAGGCTTGGCCAATCAGAATCTTGCCTAAAATTGTACAAACTTTGGGAGACACTATAAAAACACACACAGAAACAGACACACACATATACAGAAAAAAAGATGAGATAAGATGTGAGGTAATGAGAAAGAGAGATGCAGAAAATAGAGAAAGATACAAAAAGAAACAGAGACAAAGAGATCTCAATAAATAATAAGAAAGTTGCAGATAGAAATAGAAAGAGAGATGGAGCACCTGGGCAGCTCAGTCGGTTAAGCGTCCAACTTCGGCTCAGGTCATGATCTCACCGTTCCAGAGTTCAAGACCCGCGCCAGGCTCGGTGTTGACAGCTCAAAACTTGGAGGCTGTTTCAGATTCTGTCTCATTCTCCCTCTGCCTCTCCCCAACTCACGCTCTGCCTATCTCTCTAAAACATAAATATTTAAAAAATGTTTTAAAAAAAAGAGAGACAGAGGCTGAAATGCAATGAAAGAGTGAGAGACACACAGGGACAGAGATGCAGAGACAGACACAAAAAGATATAGAGACACCCCTATGTTGATTGCAGCATTATTCACAATTCTGAACATATGGAAACAGCCTAAGTGTCCGTTGATAGACGAATGGATAAAGAAGTAGTGAGATATATATATATACATATATATATATATACATACATACACACACACACACACACACACACACATATGCAGTACTACTCTGCCATTAAAGTATTAGATCTTGCCATCTGCAACAACACGGATGGACCTAGAGGGAATTATGCTAAGTGAAAGAAGCCAGATAAAGACAGACAAATACCACATGTGGAATCTAAAAAAAAAAACAAAACAAAAAACAAAAATAGACTCAAGAATACAGAGAACACACAAGTGATTGCCACAGGGGAGACGGACAGGAGGATAGGCAAAATAAGAGGATTAAAAGGTACAAACTTCCAGTTATAAAAGAAATGTAATGAGGGAAGAAGTCAATATAGGCAATAATATTGTAGTAACGTTGTATGGTGACAGACGGTGACTACACCTATTGTGGTGAGCACTGAGTAATGTATAGGTTTGTCAAATTACTGTGCTGTACACCAGATACTAACATAACACTGTATGTCAACTATATTACAACAATAAATAAATAAAATATAATTAACAGATGCAGAGAGACACACTGTAAGACATATAAGGGACAAGGAGAGACACATAGAATGAAAGGTGCACAGACAGAGATATCAGAGAAAGAGAAGAAAGAGATGAGGATCTCAATGAATATCTGGATCTAGTCACTTCTGAAATCAGCTTCCCCAGAATTCCTTGTAACATGAACAAAGTAAACTTGAGTTGGGTTTCTATCATGTGAAACTAACACTAGTACTTTCATTGCCGGCTATACTTTTTCAAAAACAAAAATGGACCTTGATCAGTGTGACTTGCCAAGATATACTTGAAACATCACTTTGGTTCTCTGCAACACCAGGGGCCACTATATCGGTGCCTGGATAACTGCACTGTACGCTTACATACACAATACTCACCAAACCTGAAGAGAGGCCGGCACATCCTTAAGCCATTGCACTGAACAACACTAAATATCCATGAAGGGTCTGACTATTGAATTAATTTTCTCTCTCCTCTGCCTGCTCTTAACTTAGCACCCACAGATGCCTCTAGTCTCCCTTCAAGGAACAATATGATCCTTTCATTCTGTACTGGTTCCCTGTCTCCACCCAGTTAAGAAGACTCAGGGCACAGATAACTCATAATCATGTTTAATTATGATAAAATCTCTATACAAGTAAATGGCTTCAATGTGCTTCTCTTGTACAATCGGTGAAAAAATCCTTGGGGCCCGAGTAGATGCTCTGACAGGGAGTACACAGGCGGAGGCTCCGAGGCCAGTGCAGGAAGCAGACTCATAACCAGATCCTCGAGGCAGGGGTCACAGGAGGTGATCTGGGGCCTGTGTCAGAGTCACTGTAGGACTGATCTACGTGGGGGGACAGGCTGTCAGGCAGCTGGGAATTCTGGACAAGGACAAGCGGGCTTTACAGAAGACAGACTCCCAGGTATCCTCAGGCGTCAGGCAGGAGCCCTGTAGAAAAGAGAGTAGTCGGCACCCGGCACGCTGAAGGATATGCCATCTCCCCTCCTCTCCAGGCCACTGCAGCATCAGAGAAAGCTGAGGCTCAGGGCATAGTGTCATCACCTCCCCCAATATCTGTGTAAAGATGAAATCAACTAATAAGCTGCCCACAGATGTGTAGGAGGCAATGAAGCAGCTGTCATCCTTTAGGGGGATATAAGCATTTCAATCTTTTCAGTACATGTAATGATAAGTCACTTTCTTTCCACTGGAGCCTTTTAGTCACTTATAAATTCACATAGGCAGGAGCCACCAACATGTAACCCAAAGTGGGCATCATCCTGGTATCTAACACCCAAGTTGTGGCCCTGGCTCTCAGTTTCACAGAGAGATACCCCTAAAGTTATGGCTTGGTTCTGGGGAACGACTCTTCATCTTCCTACAGAAACTTGGCAAACTTCTCCCTTAACTCTTGATCTCTGTGGCAGCGAATAGGCCATGAACTGAGACCACTGTGTCTGGATACACTCACCTCATGTTCTTCCCTCTTTTACCCGTCCCCACACCCACACTGAATCAGAGCAGAAATAGTACCTGCTGGCGGAGACCCATGAGGTCCTACAAAGAGAAGTTATACATGAACAGTTCTCATTACACCAATAGCCAGTCTCTCACTCGCCCCAGCAACTTAATATTACTTTCTCCCTACCCATCAACCACAAGACCTTAACTGCCTAAGCTAAAATCCCCCAAAATGAATGAAACTCTCATGAGAAGGAAGGGAAGCAGATGCCCTGACCCTCTGAAAGAAGGAAGCTTTCAGAAAGGAGCCAGTGAGACAATGATGAACTGTAAAGAAGGCCTCGAATATACTCCCCCTGTTACGTCTCCCTTTCAACCAGTAAAATTAGATTCCAAACTTCTCCTTAGGTTGTCCTATCTCCTCCCACCACCATCCCATCTTCCTTCCTTTTAGGGTCAGAAGGAGAGAGCTATATCTAGAGGCAGAGGCCCCCTGAACAGAGGGCCTCAGGCTCAGTCTATCTTCCCCAGTGCCCCAGAGTGCCTTACCTTTCTGGCTCCTGTGACGGATGATAAGGCCCAGCCCAAGGAAGATCAACCCCAGCACGAAGCCTCCAATGCCACTCAGCATCCTGCTCTGGGTAGACTCAGCCTGCGCCCCTGGGGAGCAGAACCTGAGTGTCAGGGTTGTCCCCACACTCCACAGGGTCCCTTTGGGAAGCCTGAAGTCCAGTCTGAGATACAGGAGGTGGAGGTGCCAGGGGAAACTA
>PITB01030697.1:0-16647 GCA_004024585.1 Paradoxurus hermaphroditus
GTCTCTGCTGAGTTTTCTCCCCAGACGTCTAAGTAGTTCATCTCATTTCGCAAAGACCGGGCAATTTAGCTGTTATAGGAACAGGAAGTGGTGCTCTGTCTTTCTGGTTGGTTCCAGGTCCTTTTATTTGCTCAGGGTGTGCCGAAGGAGGCTTTTTGCCAGCTTTATGCAGCCTTCCTCGTGGAATTACCTCCGATGTCCCACTTTCGAAGAGTTAAAGTAGCATAGCTCACCAAACTGGGATACCAGTTGTAAGATTCCTCACGACATTAGCGCCACCAAGAGAACGGCCAGTGCTGTCAACTGTGTGTGTTGAGATGCCGTTGATGGTGAGACACGTCCCTGTTTCAGAGATGCTCCAATGTGGGCAAGCGCGCCTCAGGACTGGTCCCGTGCCGTCGATGCGGGCTGTGTTCGTGATAGCGGGACGTCTGTTTTATCGGTTCTTGAACAGAAAGGCTCAAGTACGGCAGTGGAGAGGGTGACCCACCCCCAGTGCCAGCCGATGACCGTTCTCGTGTTCCATCTCTGTCCCTGTCCACTTGCCCTGGGATGATTTTTAGGTAGATCTTAGCCCTCCTGTTTTAATTGGGGGTAATAGTTCACCGTGTATCTCTAAGCAGCGAGTGTTCTCTTTAACGACCCCAGTCACGATAAGGAGGGTACCGCGTCGTGTGAGTCCTGGGTACCCCCTGAGTGCTGCTTGGCCCTCACATCTCACGCGTCGAGGTTGATCTTTCTGGATCATCTGAGTTCCTGGCTCATCTGAGGTCCTGGCTTCTGCCCTTTGTAATGTGTCCTCTTCAGACTGAGAGTGGGTGCTGATAGTCACCCTTCGGGTGGGCTTCTTCTCGGAATGTATCATTGAAGGGTCTATCCCTGCCGAGTCTCTCATTATCGTGGGAAACATGAAACCAGATACCGTGTTTGGCCCCAGATCGCCCCTTCCTGTCCGCAAGCAAGCCGCCGTGATTATTGTTCTGTCTCCTTCTTTCCCCCGATAGCTTTGCAGACGGCGGCCTGTCAGGTCGGGCTGCTGCTTGTAGGGGCGCACTAGCACTTGGGGGTTCGGGTGCCTTCCCCGAGCGCGGTCGTCATGGCCGTGCCTGTCCCCTGCAGGTCTCCGTCCCGCCGGGTGCTCTGGACTGCTGGGTGTTCCTGAGCTGCCTGGAGGTGCTGCAGAGGATAGAGGGCTGCTGCGACCGGGCGCAGATAGACTCGAACATCGCGCACACCGTGGGCTTATGGAGCTATGCCACCGAGAAGGTACCTGCCGAACGCGGGCGTGGGCACGGCGTGGGCGCCGGGGGCGGACGGGTGGAGGAAGCTGTTTGGAGAAGCGCTCACTGGGTCACTGCGCGGGCGGTTCTGGTTACTGCGGGGCGTGCCTGGTCGTGGTGATGCGGGAGACGGTCGCCTGCCAGCATCCCTGTTCAGCAGGGACCAAGTACTTGCCCTGACTGTGCCGAGGGCGCTCTACGCCAGGCATTGGGGGAGGGGGTACAAAGAAGGGCGAAGCGGGAAGGGTGTAGAAATGCAAGTGACCTCTGCTTACGTGACTGACGGTCACCCCATGTGTGCAGAGGACGGCCTGCTGGGGTCAGGGTTGCCGGGTGCAGGCCGGGCGGGAGGCCTTGAGGGCTCAGTCAGGGCGGGTTGGTTAGTGGCGTGAGCTCAGAACTGCCGACCTCAGAATCACTCCAGATTCTCGCGTAGAAGCATGTGAATTCAAAATAGTCCCAGTAAGGTATGTTTATATGTGCCGATAAGAATTATTTGGATAGGAAAGCCACATTTCTTCTAGAATTTACTTGGGTTCTAGTGTGTATATTCTAATTCATAGATTCTCTGCTGATTGCTTTTGTAAGTTACTGGAAATCGTGGGTTTATCTCAACAGCTAAAGTCCTTGGGCTATCTGTGTGGACTTGTGTCGGAAACAGGGCCCAACTCAGAGGACCTCAACAGGATAGTCGATCTTTTGGCGGGCTTGGGAGCCGAGCGACCTGAAACAGGTACTTTTCGACGCGTGTCTGTGCACGGGGTACGGTGGACAGTGACGAAAATGTCGCTGGCATCTGCCACCTGTACTTCAAGTTCTAACAGCGGAATTGCTCTCCGCCGGGAAGTTCTGCTTCTTGTTAGCTGACCGGATTAGCACACAGAGTGTTCCACCTTTTAATGGCATAAAGAAACGTTAGAAGCGGTGGAAGGAATTGGAGGGATTGTAAAAAATGTGTCCGAGTTTCTCACAGGCTTAAATGAGCAGGTCATGGCGTCTGCAGCCTGTGCGGAGTCAGAACGCACCAGTCTCCCTCCAGGGGACCTCGTGTCCTAACAGTACGGCCAGAGAAAGCCTTTTACTCCACAAACTACTCCTGGGTCATAAAACCCTCTGAAAGGGGCCCTCCCGATCTGGCCAAAGCCTCGCCGAGGTCCGGAGCCCGCCCGATCTGGCCAAAGCCTCGCCGAGGTCCAGACCGCAGGCAGACCGAGCGGGTCTGGCGGGACGTGCGGGCTTCACGGTCCGTGGCGCCCGCTTGAGACCACTTCCGATCCTTGCGGAAATGACGTAATTAAGAACTCTCATCTCAGTAAAGGGTGTCAGACTATTTCTTGAGCGTATTGATGGGGGAGCACGGAAGTGGTGATGGCGTTCCGGGGGGCGTGGCCGGCGGGAGTTCCGCAGGCGGCAGGGGAGCGCCCCGCCCCGTGGCATTTGAGGGCGGATGTAGACGCGGGATGGGACACGCTGAGGACGATAAGGACCCTTATACTTCTTTTTGTTTCAGCCAACACCGCTCAGAGTCCTTATAAGAAGCTGAAAGAAGCACTGTCCTCAGTGGAAGCGTTTGAAAACCACTACTTAGTAAGTGTCACAGATGACACCCTCCCCCACGGCACGGAGCTGTCTCCAGAGGACTGTGCCGACCTAGGGGCTGAGAATGGGGTGGTGTCCGGGTCCTCCTCCTTGTTGGCCTCCTCCACTTCTCTGTGGTGCCCCAGGGAGCGGCGGGGGACACCCAGGGTAGTTGCTGTTCGTTAAACACGCGTTGGTATCCGCAGAGCCGTGATGAGGCATAAAGGCATCTTTGGATATTTATAATTTTGTTCAAAGCGGTATTGCTCATTCAATACAGCAGAAGTTGTAGGAAAGGATAATGAACGGTTTTCTGCGTACCGGAAAATACCGTAGACTTGAACAGATCTCTTTTGCTTGATTTTAAAAGATTTCGATTTGGAGAGACGGTAGGAAGCGCAGTGTAGGTAGGAGCTCGTGGGCCAGCCGGACCCTGGGCTGCGGGTCACTCGGGAACGCCTGGCAGAGCGTATTTGTCCCTGTGAGCCAGAAGCCGAGGAAAATACTAAAAACGTTGCCCCGTATGGAAAGTATTTCAAGAACTTAAATATTCTATGCCTGCTGAGTTCATATTTCTTTTATTATTATGCTTCATAATTTATGTACAAGTTAATGACGTTGCATAAATCATGGATTACGTAAAAACTCAACCCAAAAATAGATGCAAAGAAATCAATGGTGTTGTCGATAACGAAGACTTCTGCTTCAGTGCTGGGCGAGGGCGCGCGCGGGGTCGTCGGCGCGCGAGCGCGGGCTCACGTGGCTCTCCGCCCCGCAGGATCTGTCCCACGCTGCCATCGAGATGCACACGAGCATCGGGAGGCTCCGGTCGGCCAAGTTTGTCGGGAAGGACCTGGCGGAGTTTTACATGTAATTGATTTTGAACTTTTCTCGGAGTTTCAGACGCTTTACACGCGCAGTGAGAATGTCACGTACGGGGTTAATATGAAGTGTCCCTAAATGTGGGATGAAAACCGCAGAGTCAACCAGTCGTCATCAGGTCTTTTTTTTTCTATTCTAAAAACCAGACGGAGAGATTTTCACCTTGTCACCCTTAACGTTTGTGTTCCTTTGTGATCTTTGCGAGTCATCCGTGATCCTTCCTGTTTCTTCCGTTCAGTTCATGTAGTGTGACTTCGTGTGCAGGTGGCTTACGTGACACCGGTGGTACGTGATAATTTCATGTAACGAAAGACTTACGAGGAAATACTTAAGAATCCACATCCGGTGACATAAACGGGGCCGCAGGTCCTGAGGTGTGTTGTCACGCAGCCTCTTCCCTAGTCCCGTCAGCTGTCTCCTGGGCAGAGGGAAAGCCTCGAAGTCGGTGGTGTAAGCGTCCCAGAGAGGGGTGCCCGCTGGCGGACCGAGGGCTTCGCAGCTGGGTTCTAGGGAAGAGACTCTGCGTATTTCTCACACGGCTGATAAAACCGGCCTGTCAGACAGCTGGCAGTGTGACTGCAAGTTCAAAGCCCTGGAAAGGGATGTCGGTTATAAGGGAAAAGAAGTTTAAGTTGGCTTAAACGCATGTTTGAAGCGCTGTCCGAAAGTCTGTAATTCATAAAGTAGCTGTGTTAGCCGGAACCAGAAAGGACCGTGGACGTCCACTGACCGAAGTGGCTGCACGGGGCTTCGTGCGTCAGCTGCGTGAGCCTGGTTTTCCGCATGCGGTCGCAGCCGCTGGCCAGTCGCACGCCCGCTGACGGGCAGTCAGGGCTAGAGTTCGCTCTCCCGCCTCCGTCTGGTGAAGCCGAGGAGTGAGTTTCTAGTTCATGCAGCGAAGAAGCCGCCCCCTCGGTGGCTGTGAGCCGAGCCCGCCCGGAGCCGGTGCGGGATGAGGCCGGTGTGCTCCGAGGCCCGCCTCCTGGCTCCGGCTTGCCGCAGACCCGCTGGGGCGCCGCTGGCCTCCGGCTCTGGGGCCGAGGCACGGTCTAGATTCTTTGCTCTAGAACGCGAGAGTCTGTGGCTAGAGGTAGTAACTGACGAAGAGTAAGGGTGCTGACCCCTTTGAAACACGGGGGACCTAGGAATATCAACGTGCATAATTTGAGAGCTTGCAAGTTTATCTAATTTGGGAATTCAGAACTCTCACTTCTTCAAGAGTAGGGGAGTCAACACCGGCTGGCCCCGGTCCTCTGGGGAAGGGCAGGGGTCCGTGTCGTCACCGAGGCTCGGCAAGCTCTCCTTAAGTTGTGCCCTGTTCTAAACACCTTGAAGGTTTAAACTGGGCCTGGGAGATCCTCTTGGGTGATGCGTGTTGCCGTTCGAATTCTTAGCTCTCTGTACACCTCTGCGGCCTGGGCAGGGCCGCTTGCCCGAGCTTCAGAGCGGATCCGAGCGCTCTCTCGGGCGGCGTGGCCCGCTTCTGCCTGCGCCCGGCTTCAGCAGGCGCCGTGGCCCCGGCGCGGGCGTCGGAGCTTCCTGGCTCACTGGCCGCGGGCCCTGGGCGGTCCTTCGCCTCGCTTCACCCCTGGCCTGCATACGTACCCTGGTCCCATGGGGAGCGGCGGAGAGGGACCCGGCCCGCACGGGGTCGTGGGCCGTGGGCGGCGGTGCCGAGGGCGGCGGGCGGGTCGGGATTGTCGGGAGCCCTGACGAGAGCTTCTGTGCGTTGATTTGCAAGGAGGAAGAAGTCCCCGCAGAAGGCGGAAGCCTACCTTCAGGGAGCGCTGAAAAACTACCTGGCCGAGGGCTGGGCTCTGCCCGTCACGCACACGAGGAGGCAGCTCGCCGAATGTCAGAAACACCTTGGACAGACGGAGAAGTATCCTTTGAGTTTGACGTTCCCGTGAAATAGGAAACTTGCCTCCTGTCTGTCTGCGTGGCGGGGCCCGCGGCGGGCGTTTGACAAACACCTAACGGTGAAAGCGAGCAGCCGCCTGCCCCGTGCGTGCGTACCGGGCCGCGAGTAGGTTAGGTGCCTGGGCGGCACGTCTCCCGTCTGTCCCTGAGTTCCTGGTAACGTAGACACAAAGGAGAATCACGGGGGGCCCGGTGCCGCCCGGGGGGGCCTCCTCAGATCCTTGACTCCGCCCCAGCTACCTTCAGACCAGCAGCCTCTTGGCCAGCGATCCCCACCTAACTGAAGATGAGCGGAAGCACTTCTGCCGGGAGATCCTCAGCTTTGCCGGCCGGCAGGCGGACAGCCCAGGTCAGGCGCGCTCTTGGGGCGGGGGCTTCGAAGAACCTCCTTTTAGAAGATTTCTTTATTTATACCGAAGTCGAGTCGGCACACAGTGTTCCGGTAGCTCCAGGCGTTGAGCGTCGTGCTTCAGCTCAGTGCCCGTCGGGATGAGTGTGCTCTTCCTCCCCCTCCCCCGCCCACCTCCCTTCCGGTAACCTCCAGGTGGTTCTGTATTTAAGAGCTTTTTGTTCGTCTCTCTTTTGTTTGTTTGTTTCTTCTTTTTTAAGTTTATTTTGAGAGAGAGACAAAACACGAGCAGGGAAGGGGCAGAGAGAGAGGGGGAGAGAGAATCTCAAGCAGGCTCTGCACTGTCAGCACAGAGCTGGACACAAGGCTAGAACTCATGAACCACGAGATCATGACCTGGCCCGAAATCCAGAGGCAGACACTTAACCGACCGAGCCACCCAGGCGCCCCGTTTTGTTTCTTAAATTCCGCATATGAGTGACATCACATGGTATTTGTCTCATTTCTTCCTGAGAGGTACTCAGCTTTACCAGCCGACAGAGAGCCCGGGTCAGGCTCACTTTTAAAACTTCTCATTGCGGGGCCACCCGGGGGGCTCAGTCGGTTCAGCGGCCAACTTCCGCTCAGGTCATGACCTCACCGTCCGTGAGTTCGAGCCCCGCGTCGGGCTCCGTGCTGACGGCTCCGAGCCTGGAGCCTGCTTCAGATTCTGCGTCTCCCTCTCTGTCTCTGCCCTTCCCCCACTCATACTCTGTCTCTAGGTCTCTCAAAAATAAATAAACGTTAAAGAAAAGTTTTTTTAACTTCTCGTTGTGAAGAGTTTCAAATACTATAGGAAAGTAAGAAGAATTACAAGAATAACAGCACATAACACGTGCCAGCCACCTGGTCCGGCAGGTGTGAACTTGCACCGTGCGTGTCTTTCCGCTCAGCCTCACAGGGACTCCAGACCACATGACCCACTTCACCCTGAACCTGCTTAGTGTGGCCTTCTGGAATCAAGGGTACCCCTAGCCGCCCAAAGAACAAGGTTCTGACTTCAGCAACGAAGTGGCCTATATTCAGATCTTCCTCAGCGGCTCAAAACAATGTCTTTATAGATTATTTTTAGCGGAGCCCAGTCAGGGATCACATCCTGCGTTTGACTGTCATACCTCACTTCTCTTTTAATTAATTGATTTTTACTTTTTTATTTTTTGAGAGAGAGAGAAAGCGTGAGCAGGGAGAAGGACAGAGGGAGAGAGAGAATGTGCAGAGCCCGACACGGGGCTTGATCTCGCAATCCTGAGATCATGACCAGCGCCAAGATCGAGAGTTGGATGGATGCTCAGTGCATTGAGCCACCCAGGGGCCCCAGTTCTCTTTTAGTTTAGAACGGTTCTTCCCATCTCGTTTCCTTATTTTAATATGTCCTTTTTAAGACCCCAGCTTTATTGAGGTCGAATTCTCCCATTTGCAGTGTACAATTCAGCGGCTTGTATATTCGTGGGTATGTGCGGCCCTCGCTGCACAGTGAGTTCTAGAACATGCTTATCTCCCCAGAAAGAAGCCCCATACTTACTTCTCCCCACCTTCCTCCTACTCCCACCTCCGGGAGCACTGATCCACTTTCTGCCTCTGTGGGTGCCCGTTCCGAGTATTGCAGGCAAACGGAGCCAACCGTACGTGGTCCTTTGGGACTAGCTCCTGTCCCTGGGCGCCATGTTTTTAGGACACACCCATGTCGCAGCCCGTGTCTGTGCTTCCTTCCTTTTCGTGGCTGCATAGTAGTCTGTCATGTGGATGGACCGCACTCTGTCTTTCGTCCCCTGTGTGACAGCCGGGTTGTAAGATGCTGACTTCTTCCGAGACCGGACGAGATCGGGCGCGTTCAGGGGGGTATGGCCGTAGACTGTAAGATGCTGACTCCTTAAAGACACCGAGCACGTTGTCTCCCGGGCTCCCCGCCGGGCGGAGTCTGTTGAGTGTGTGCTGGTGGGAGCATCCAGCTAGGAAGGTAGGTCTGGAAGGCTCAGATTTAGGCCAGGGGTTCGCAGATGTATTTCAAGGGTGTGCCGTGTGATAAGGTTGCATTTATCACAACACTTAGCCCCTCGTGTGCAGTTCATCAAGAAGAGCGCTTCCTTGGGATAGTTCCTGCCTTAGTCGGCTCGGGCGCGTCACAGAGCGCCTCAGGCCGGACGCTGGAAGACAGACATCGCTTCCCGCGGTTCTGGAGGCCGGACGTCCGAGGTCAAGGCGCCGGCAGGGTTGGTTCCTAATGAAGCTTCTCTTCCTGACACGTCCTTACATGGCAGAGGGAGACAGAGATGGGGCAGGAGGGGCAGGGCAGAGAGAGGAAGAGAGAGAGGAGCGCGTGCGCGAGCGGGAGGGAGGGAGGGAGCGCTCTAGTGCCTCCTGATGAAGACTAATGCTCCTGACCTCATGTCAACGTACGATCTCCTACAGGCCCGTGTCCACATACCACCGGACGGGGGTCTGGGACTTCTGCCTCCAAGGGGGACCCAGTGGGGTGCCTGAGGGCTCAGTCGGTTAAGCTTCTGACTCTTGACTTCAGCTCAGGTCGTGATCTCAGCGGCTTGTGGGATGGACCCCTGCATCAGGCTCCGCACCGACAGCATGGATTCTCTCTCTCCCTCTCTCTCTGCAATTCCCCCGCTCGTGCACACACATTCTTCGTCTCTCTCTCTTTCTCAGTCTCAGATAAACTTATAAAAAAAAAAGGGTGGGGGTGACCACAGTGCAGTCTGCAGCAGGTTTTAAATCCTTGACAGGCAGTGTTTCCGAAGATGTGGCTTCGGGTGGGTGGATATGTGGTCACTGATTGCTGGGATGTGTTTCCCTCACATTGAGCTATCTGGATGGTTCTCAGGGGCAACAGGACATTGGTTTGTTTTTAATGTGCCCAAAATGGTCGTTGGCAGAGCCGTGTGGCCCCTCTGCTTTATGTGACACGCAGGTGAGACCGCGCAGGCACGCCTCTCCTGCCAGCGCTCCGTGACGCCCCTGTCGGAGTAAGAGAGTCTGTGACCGCCACTGCCGTCGCGTGCTGTTCCTCCTTCCTTCCTTCCTTCCTTTCCTCGTTTCTTTTTTGTTTTCTTTATCTCTCTCTTTCCCTTTTCTTTCTTTCTTTTTCTTTCTTCTTCTTTCCTTCTTTCTTTTCTTCTTTCTTTCTTTCTTTCTTTCTTTCTTTCTTTCTTTCTATTAAAATTCATTTATTTCTAGAGAAAGGGAGAGAGAGAGTGCACCTATGAGAGCTGGGGAGGGACAGAGAGAGAAGAAGAGAGAGGATCCTAAGCAGGATCCATGCCGTGCTGTCAGTGAGGAGGCTGGCATGGGGCTAGAACCCGTGTTCCGTGAGATCGTGACCTGAGCCAGAATCAAGAGCCAGATGCTCAACCGACCGAGCCCCCCACGTGCCCCTCTAGTGCTTTTAGAACATGAATCTCTGCAGGTCTTTCCTCGAGGTGCTCAGTGTTTAGTGAACACCGGTCAGCGCGGCGGCCTCGCGCGTTTTCTGAACGAGCCAGAAAGGAGGCCGGAGAGTGCAGTGGGTTCTCCCCTTAGTAACTGAGGCTGCGGCCTCACTGCCCGCTGGGGTTCCAGGCGGCACGGCTCCCGCTGCATCGGCTGACTTTACACGCTGGCGAGTGCCGGGGTTTACTTCCAGACACACGGGGGGCACGCGGGCATCTTTGCTGAGGATTTCTCTATGTGGGTGGGGAGTGGTGGAATTCTCCGAAACGGTTCTAGGGATGGGACTGTTTGTGAACGCTGCCGTGAAGTTCAGGTGTCGACTGACCTGTAATCTTAGTTTGCCAAAACAGAAACAGACCTTACTTCCTCACATCCTGTGATTTCCAGGAGCTACCCGGGCCCGTGCTCATGTTCTCCTCCGGACCAGGTGCCTCGTTTAGCCGCGAAGATGGCGTGGGGGCGGGGGGCGGGGTGGCGTCGCCTCCTGCTTCTCGTGCCGAGAAGCGTGTTCCAGCCGGCCCGGCAGCGACCGGGGCCCCGCTGCCTGTATAGGTGACGCGGGTGAGGCTCGGCGACTAACTCGTGGTAACGTGCGTTTGCAGGTCAGAAAATCGTACTCCCTCTGCACTGTTTTGCCCAGCTGAGAGATCTTCATTTCAGCCCGTCCACCGCCGCGGTCCACGTCGGGGGGGTCTTGTCCGTGGAGATAACCTTGTGCAGCCAGATGCCCGTCCCCGTCCCCGTGGAGCAGCTGGCCATCACCGTCCACTTCAGCATCGAGAAGAACAGCTACCGGAAGACCGCCGAGTGGCTCACCAAGCACAAGACGCCCAACGGGGTCATCCACTTCGCGCCAGAGACCTCGCCTGGGCCCGCCGCCCGGAGCCGCCTGCCGGCGCCGGAGCTGCACGAGACGTTCGAGAGGAGCCCCTCCGACAACTCCCTGAGCGCGACGGGGATCATCTGCAAGAACGTCCACGTGCTGCTGCGGAGGCAGGAGAGCAGCCCTTCTCCAGAGACGGCCTCCGGCGCGGTGCTGGAGGACGGGGCCCACGTGCTGCAGTGTCGCGGCGTGACCCTGGAGCCGGGGGCCAACAGGATAACGTTCAGGACGCAGGTGCGTGTCGAGGGCGAGGCGGGGCCCGACTCTAAAGGCGGCCGGGGAGGGCGTCGCGCCCGCCAGCACGGTCGGAAGCGTGGCGCCTCGGCGCGCCAGCCTGGGCTTCACGTGTGTGTCCTCGAAGAAAAGTAGGCTGGTGTGCTTCAACAGGTTTGTGGCGGTTGATACATCTTTTAAAAACGTATGCTTGTTTTGAGGGAGGGAGTGAGAGCGCTGGCAGGGGAGGGCGGAGGGAGAGGGAGAGAGAGAGTCCCAAGCAGGCTCCGCGCATGAGCCCGACACGGGGTCGGTCTCACAAATCGTGGCCTGAGCCAAGGTCACGAGAGTCGGATGCCGAGCTGACTGAGCCGCCCAGGCGCCTGGCGGTTGATGAGCTTTGAAAGAGGTTCTTCACGCGGATGATGACATTCGCTCTCACTGGTCTTAAAAATACCCTCGCTTGTCAACATGTCCTTCAAAGAAGGTGGCACACTGTCACGGTAAACTTTGTCTCCTTCCGTTGGCTGCGTGGGTATCGAGTCAGCGGCCCCGACCTGCTGCCTTACAAAGCCTGCCCTCGGGCCGCGCGCCCCGTAGGCCCGCGGGCTGAAGAGGACGCGGCCGGTGCAGAGCACGGCTGTTGGTCACTCGAGGTTTTAGCGCGGGCCCAGAGCAGGGCTCCGACCTTGTGCTGAGTGTTCCGCGGAACGCCGCCGCCGGGAGAGAACACCACAAAGCAAGCTGTTAGATTGGAAATACCTGCCTAGAAGCAGAAGGGCAAAGTGAGGCCTCGGCGACTTAGAAAATGCCGGGCGGAGAGAGGGAGGGCGCTTCCGAGCGGCCTGGCGCGACGCAGACGCGCAGGGCAGCGGGCGGAGGGGCCGGGCGCTTCCGAGAGGGGGCCGCGAGGGACAGGAGCGGGGCTGACGCGCTCGGTTGTGCCCCCAGGCCCGGGAGCCCGGGACGTACACGCTGCGGCAGCTGTGCGCCTCGCTGGGCCCGGTGTGCTTCGTGCTCCCGCACCTGTACCCCCCGGCGCAGTACGACGTGTACTCGCAGGAGCCGCAGCTGCGCGTCGAGCCGCTGGCCGGTGAGTGGGCGCCGCCCCCGGGGGTCCCCTGCGCAGCCGCGGTCCTCCTGTTAGGTCCTCGAGTGGGAGGAGCTGGCGAAGAGGCCGGCGAAGCCCACGCGGCTCTTAATTAAAACACAAACGAGCAAGTTTCTCACTCGTTTAGGCTGAGACGACGTGTCTACTTGGTTTATTTCTTCCGTTTAGGAAGAAAAGTCAAGGAGAGCATTTTTCCTATTTGATCTCTCCATACTCCCTACTTCTCTTGTTAAAAAAATGTCCCCCACGGCCACCAGAGCCCTCAGGTGCTGAGCGGTCTCAGCGGGTTCCACCGGAGGGCCTCTGGCGACATTCTCGCCTGTGCCTTCGCGTCCCTCTCACCTGTTTCTTCCTCCTGCCTGTCCTGGGGGGCGGGGGTTCTCAGGGACCGCGGCCCACCTCTACCTCCATTTCCCTCCGGGAGAGAGCAGTGGGCACGCCATCTGCCCACGGACCCACAGGCCTAACCCGGAAAAGCCAGAAGCGACTCTGAGTAGCATTCCGTTTCATTAGTCTGTTCTTTAGGGTTCTTCTCGGACTCTCTTACCGACTTATTGGCAGAGCAGTTTTGAGACCCTTACAGACGTGGTTGCCACCGTGACCCCCAATTCTGTCCTCAGTACCGACGAGCCTCAGATCTGCTTGTTCCCAGCGAGGGCTCCCCCGACTGTCATTCCGTGTAACTGAGATGAAAAGTGAGAGTGGAGGGGCGGGCCGTGGGGTCAGTCACGGGGTACCCGAGGGGAACACGTCTGTTTTGGCAGAAACAGCATCCTTTTAACCGCACAGCAGGCCCTCCACCGGCTGATTGTGATACTGATTGCTGTCTTTTTCCCTTCAGATAGCCTTCTGGCTGGTATCCCTCAGAAGGTCAAGTTCACTGTCACCACAGGCCATTATACAGTAAAAAATGGGGACAGCCTGCAGCTCAGCAACGCGGAAGCCATGCTCATCCTGTGTCACGCAGAGAACAGGGCGTCAATCTACTCTAACACAAGAGGTGAGGTGCCGGTCCCCTGGGGAAGGCACGCCCTCGGCCTCGTCATGTCCCGTGAGGCTGTAAGGTGCCTGCGGTCCGGCCGTCCTCACGTGGTACCTGAGGATCACTTCTCCCTACAACTCTCCCGTGGCAGCGTCCTGCCTGTAGGCGGGCTGGGACCCTGTCTCTGGAAGGGACACTGTGTTTGGGGGCAGAGACGGAGAGCCGTGCAAAGCTTGGTGGGCAGGCGGTACTGCCCTTGCTAAGGGCTCGTAATGAGCCGCATGGCCTGGGCCCCTGCACCAAGGCGACGCCCTGTCCGCCACCAGTCTGCTTCTGCCTCCCCACCCCCATCACCAAAAAGCAGAGGCAAATCAGCCTTTTTAGGTCCTGGTCGGAAGCTCTACGAAAGTCCGGTCTCCCCCGGTCCCCAGGCAGGAGGTCTGGAGAGAGACGGACACTGCTCCACTCCTGGCTGGGCCTTGGTCTGGGGGGCGGCTGGAGCGGGAGCACTCGATACGGGGGAAGTGTCTGTTTTGTCTGTTTTCTGCTCGCAGACTTAGCACAGTGGCTGTCCTCTGGCCCACGGCCGGTCAGCTCGCAGACAGGCTTGGAGGGTGTGGTCCCGATTTTCCTGCCTCTGCCCTCCCACCCTAGCTAGTCCTCTCTGGCTACACTCTTCCGCCCTTCACAGCAGCCGGAGTGGGGCTGGAGCTTCGCTGCTGAGCCTGTCACCTGCTGGAAGAGAAAGGAGCAGGTAGGGAATGTGTTAGGAGTGACTTTGTCTGTCTTTCCTAGACACGGCTTCTGACGTGCTGCTCCGGGTCCAGTCGTCCGGCAAGGTCACGAGCATCAGCCTGCCCGCCGCGCCCGCGTACCACGTGATCGAATTCGAGCTGGAAGTTCTCTCTTCACCTTCCGCTCCAGTGGCTGGAGGGGAGGGCGGCGCGCTGGGGACGACAGAGTCCCACAGGAAGCAAAAGGACACGCAGACAGCTGGCCAGGGCATGGCCACCGTGGACCACAAAGTAAGGAGGGGCTGGGACCGCTCCGCTGGCGGAGGCAGCCTCTCCCCGCCGTGTCGCGCGGACGAGGAGACCCCTGCTGAAGTGGCAGGTTCCCCTTTCCTGGTTTCACATCCTCTCATTGGATTTAGCGTTTATATCTTTGAATCACCTCTCGTACATTGTGCAAGGACAAGGACAAACAGGCTCTAAGTTTTCTACACCAACTCAAGAGGGAGGGACAGTGTAGTGTAAGAGAGAGAACATTTGCTTGGGGGGCGGTAAGTTTGGGTCTGTGGTCCGTTTGTCTTGGCGAACAGGCTAGATCGAGTTCTGTCTTGGTGTGCTTGAGTGTCTGTCCACCGCAGCGTCACGTCAGACCTAGCAAGGGGGAAGCGCTGTCACTTTATGTTTTGATGTTGATGTTTACTGACCATTATCTGAGACATCCGTGGTCCGCGGTCCATCAGCTCGAGGACCGTGTGTCTACCATTGTGCTGATTCAGGCACGTCCATGTCTTGTGACACAGATGTCAGGTCTGAGGGGTTTTGCCCAAAGGTAGAAGCGCACTTATGCTCCCACAGGACACACAGCTTTAAAAAGCTGCTGCCGGCGGGTCTGGCTTCCAGTCACCCTGAATCTCCGTGCTGAGACTCCGCTCTGGGACGATGACAAGTGTTGGCACACGCTCCACTGCCGGGAGGTACTAAAGATACGGCAGGTGCTGGGACAGCACGAAGGTTTCATTGACGACCGAGAGCTGGGACGAGACTGAATGACGAGGTTCATCTCCTTCATGAGGCCGCTCCTTCGAGACTGGGAGAGGCGGGTGTGCCGTCTGCTGCGCAGAGACCAGCTCAGAGTGTCCAGCGGAATGGACAAACAGGAATATGCTCCACACCAAAGAACAAGATAAAACCTCAGGAAAAAGCATCTCAATGAAACGGCGGTGAGTAACTTACCTGGTAAGGTGTTCAAAGTAACGGTCAGGAAAATGCTCGGCAAACAGGAGAAAAACAGACACAAAAAACGTCAACAGAGAGGCGGGAACTAGGAGAACGCACCGAACAGAAATCACCGAGTGAACAGCAGAACGGCTGAACTGAAGTGCAGAGCAGATGAAGCAGAGGAAAGGATCAGCAACTCGAGTCAGCGGAACTCGGTCAATCCGAGCAGCAAAAAGAACGAAAACAAAGGGAAGATAGTTAGAAGCTTTTAAGATGGCATCAAATAGATGAATATTCGGATCGTGGGGCTTCCGGAAGGAGGAGACAGAGAAAGGACCAGAAATCTCCTGGAAGAAGTAATGGCTGAACACTTCACCCTGATCTGAAGGAAACGGGCATCGAGATCCAAGACGCCCGGAGAGTTTCAAGTGAGGGGAACCCAGAGAGACCCACGCCAAGACACACCGTGACTGCACATCAAAAAGTAAAAACCAGGAGAGAATCTTAAAAGCGGCGAGAGAAAAACAACTCGTTACGTACACGGAAAGCCCCCCAAGTCTGTCAGCAGAGTTTTCAGCAGAAACTTTGCAGCCGGAGGGAGAGACACGATATATTCCAAGTGCTGAAAGGAAACTCTCCAACCGAGAATTCTCTACCCGGCAAAGCTGGCATTCCGAAGTGAAGGAGAGAGAAAGTGCCTTCCAGAGAAACAAGCTGAAGGGGCTCATCCCCACTAACCGGCCTAGTAAGGAATGTTACAGGAGGTTCCATGAGAGGAAGAGATAAGGGTGTTCACAAGAACATGTGTGAAAGAAGCAGCATCTCCCCGGAAAGGTCAGCGTACAGTGAAAGTAGCGGGTTAGTCACTTATAAAGCTACTGCGAAGGCTAAAACACGTAAGTAGTGAAAATAACTGACTATAATAACTCATTAAGGAACACACAGATAAGAGGAAAAACGTGTGAATCAAAAACATCAAATATGGGGTCAAGGGAGAGTAACAGTGTTGCGCTTTAGAACGGATCAAACTTAAGTGCTTATCAACTGAAAATAGGCGGTTACAGAGAGCAGTGGTCCCATACAAGCTGCAGGCGGCCACCGAGCAAACCCCTGCAGCAAAGACACAAGAGGTAAAGAAAAAGGCACACGCGTGTGCCACCAAGGAAAGTCATCGAACCACAGAGAACAGAAAAGAAGAAAGGAACAGAGAGGAGCTACAAGAACAGTCAGAAAACAATGAACAAAATTGGCAGCAAGCGCGTGCCTATCAGTAATCACTCTAAACGTAAATGGACTCGGTTCTCCAATGGAAAGACGCGGGGTGCTGAGTGGGTAAAAAAATCAAGACCCGTGTATGTTCTGCTCACAAGAGGCTCGCTCACTTCAGGCGTAAGGACACACAGCGCCTAAGGTGAAACCAAATAAAGAAATCAGAAGAAATCTAGAGCAGCTATACTTCCATCAGACAAAATAGGCCTGAAGACAAAGACTGTGATAAGAGGCCAAGGGGAGAGTGTTGCTCAGTGGCTTCAATCCAACAAGAAGATAAAACGTTTGTAAATGTTTACGTGCACAACACATAAGTATGGAAAGCAAATGTTAACAGACCTAAAGGGAGAAAAGGACAGCAATACAATAATAGCAGGGGATTTTAATGCCCCATTTATATCCGTGGATAGATCATCCAGACAAAATCAGTAAGGAAATACTGGCCTTAAATGACACGTTAGACCTGACGGACTCCACAGATACTTACAGAACACTCATCCCCAAGCAGCAAAGTACACATTCTTCCCAAGTGCACACGGAACGTTCTCCAGGATCGATCGCGTATGAGGCCACAAAACAAGTCTTAACAAATTTAAGAGGATTGAAATCACGTTGTGCATCTTTTCTGATCCCAACAGTATGAAACTGGAAATTAATTACATGAAACAAACTGGAGTATTCGCAAATAATTGGAGATTAAACAACAGGTTACTGAACAACCCCTAGGTCAAAGAAAAACTCAAAGGAGAAATCA
>PITB01030698.1:0-16617 GCA_004024585.1 Paradoxurus hermaphroditus
GAAACTATAGATGCTGGCAGGGATGTGGAGAAGCAGGCACCCTCCTACACTGTTGGTGGGAATGCAAACTGGTGCAGCCGCTCTGGAAAATGGTGTGGAGGTTCCTCAAAAAAATGAAAATAGAGCTACCCTATGACCCAGCAATAGCACTGCTAGGAATCTACCCAAGAGACACAGGAATGCTGATGCATAGGGGCACATGTACCGCAATGTTCATAGCAGCACTTTCGACAATAGCCAAATCATGGAAGGAGACCAAGTGCCCATCAACTGACGAATGGATAAAGAAGATGTGGCACATATATTCAATGGACTACTACGTGGCAGTGAGAAAAAATGAAATCTGGCCGTGTGTAGCAACATGTATGGAATTGGAGGATATTATGTTAAGTGAAATAAGTCAGTCAGAAAAAGACAGATACCGTATGTTTCCACGCATAGGTGGATTTTGAGAGACTAAGCAAAAACCAGGGGGGAGGGGAAGAGGGGAAAGGAAAAAAAGACACCGAGAGGGAGGGAGATAAAACATAAGAGACTCTCAAAGACCAAGAACAAACTGAGGGTGAGGGGGGAGAGGGAGGGTGGAGGGGGGTGACGGGCATTAAAGAGGGCATGTGTTGGGATGAATACTGGGTGTTATATGGAAACCAATTTGAAAATAAACTATTAAAAAAAAGAATCACCTGTGTAGTGTTATTTTTTTTTAATATACAAATACTCTCAGATCTCATGACTTAATTATCAGGAGTGGGGCTTGGGCTTGAGTATTTCTTTTTAAGTTTATTAATTTATTTTGAGAGAGAGAGAGAGAGAGAGAGAAAGTGTACGCGGGAGCACTTGTTGGGGAGGGGCAGAGAGAGAATCCTAAGCACTGTCACCGCAAAGCCCAGTGCTAGGCTCGAACTCACTAACCTTGAGATCATGACTTGAGCCAAAGTTGAGAGTCAGACGCTTAACCAGATGAGCCACCCAGGTGCCCTGGGCTTGAGTAATTTGTAAGAGGTGTTTCTGATGTTACGAAAAAAAAAAAAAAAAGGGTGTTTCCGATGTACAGCTACAGTTGAGAACCCCTGAGCTGAGACAGAATCGTTGCTCTTTTGTCCCAAGGGACCTGGATCCCAATGAGCCCAACCTTCATTTGAAGGATGAGAAAACTAAACCCAAGAAAGACTTAGGGATTTGCCTGAGATCACAAAGCTAGTCAATTACACAACAGGGCCTAGAACCTGTGCCCAGTGACTTTCTGATAGACCACGATGGTTCTCGTGGTCAGCAAGGCAGTGACACCGAAGGCAGTGGCCTTCTTGAACTTTCCGTGATGAGGGCTTGGGAACTCGGTTACTTAGCCTGGTGCCCTTTTTTTTCCACATGGAAGTTCCTCATTAGGAACTTCTTCTATTGGAAGAAGACAAACAAGGCATGGTATCAATGCTGCATGCATCAATACATCGATAGGAAGTTGTCTTTGAAACCTCTTTCTCGTCAAGCTAAGAGAAAATGTTTTCTTGAAATGGCCTCCTCACAAATAAAAAAAAATAAAAAAATAAGATTAAATTTGCTTTTAAGTTACCAAATGCACCATGCAGGTCTGTAATTGACCATGAGAGTGTCGGGAAAATATGATCTGTCCTTTATAAATCAGGAAACCTTAAACAGGCTCTCTAATCGTAAATGCCGAGCCTGGCAGTGTCCAAAAAGGCTCATGTTTATAAATTGTTCCCTGATGTTTTAAGTAAGTGCACAAACACAAATCATACTAAGGACTTCAGAAAAGACTTAGCTGTGTGGCAATTTATTATAAGCAGTGTAATTTTCATCAGTCAGGCAGCCCTAGACTGTAATTACCTCTCCACCGAAAGAGTTACAATTGCTTTCATTACATTTTCCTAGTCATACGCTCGTCTGGATTGCCACAGAGACACTGAATGGAAAATGCATTTATTCATTGTTAGTCCTCCTAATGGCTTGTTACTTGGTTTCTAAATATGTTATCAAGTCACTTGGTTTCTCTGCTCCTCCATCTCGGACTAGTGGCATTTATGGAAGACAAAAGAGTCTCAACTCGAAAACTCAGCTCATGGTGAACATCCCAAAAGCTGACTGGCATCTACAGATTAACCCATCCCCGGTGGAGGAATCCTCGTTCGGCAGGCTTGAGTTCAAGAGCTGAAGATTAATTAAAACCACCCGCCATTGAACCCAACGACCAGCCCCCTGGTCACAACTGAAAAGAAACCATATTTCGTTCCCTATCGTTAGAGCTTTACGGGAACATTTAAAGGACCCAGAAAGGGATCTACAGTCTGTCTCCCACATGGGTAGGTGCTTTCATCAGAGGTCACGGTCGCACCTCAGACCTTGGAACATGTAAAAGGCAGGGATTAGTTCCATCCCTCTCATGGCCCTATTTAACCTTGATGCCATGAAAGATAAAACCGGAAACAGTCAGGTTGGGAAGGTTGGAGTGGGTGGGTGGCAAGCGGACTGTGTCTACGCAGTGATGGATGAGTTTTACAAAGCCAGAGCATTTTGCCAGTCATTGAGAAAGGGTTCGCTTATTGTTAAACAAGAGACAATTCTGGGTCGCCTTCCACAGAGATCTTTGTAGGGATCTACCGTGTGCTGGAAGCTTTACTGCTCAGTAGCTGCGACTCTGAGCAAGACACTTGCCCTTCCAGAAGCTCTCCTCCCCAAAAGTCTACTAAAGAGCCAACGATGGGAGTTGAAACTATGACTCTTTCAAGTGGCATATGGAACTTGGAACCCAAAGGAAGGGAAAGGATTGTCAACGTGGGAAGAGAATTCCTTCCCATGTGGTTTTTTTCTCCTTGTCTTTACTTTTCTTGTTTAAATCTGCATACAGCTGCTATGAAATCCTCACTAGCAGCATCGAGAAAGGACCCGGTAGTCTAGAAACCCAGAGTGCTCACAGTTTAAATCTCAGAAGGATGCCAGCAGTATCACCTACTCCAGCGATATCATTTTTTAGATATTTTTTAATGTATATTTATTTTTGAGAGACAGAGAGACATAAAGTGCAAGCAGTGGAGAGGCAGAGAGAGAGGGAGACAGAATCTGAAGCAGGCTCCAGGCTCCGCGCTGTCAGCACAGAGCCCGACACGGGGCTCGAACCCACAAACTGTGAAATCATGAGCTGAGCCGAAGTCGGACGCATAACCAACTGAGCCAGCCAGGGGCCCCTAGTGTTCTCATTTTATAGATAAGAAAATTGAGTTCCAAAGATGCTTAATACTATATCAGAGTCACAGAAATGCTTCCTAACAAGTCTCTTAGCTTCTGGTCTGAGAGTTTGCTATACCGAAGTCCCTGAGGAGTGACTAGCTGGTTGTCATTAGGGAATGTCATTCTCCCAAGTTTGTTCTGAATACCAGAGTATGCACCTTCTTTTTTTTATTAAAAATTTTTTTTGTTTAATGTTTCTTTTAGACAGAGAGAGAGAGAGAGAGCACGAGTGGGGGAAGGGGCAGAGAGAAAGAGAGTGGGAGACACAGAATCGGAAGCAGGCTCCAGGCTCTGAGCTGTCAGCACAGAGCCCAACATGGGGCTGGGACCCATGAACCGTGAGATGGTGACCTGAGCTGAGGTTGGATGCTTAACCGACTGAGCCACCCAGGTGCCCCGCATATGTGTCCGCTTCGTGGCCAGCCACTGGGGAGCTCAGGGGCACTCTTATCCCCACTTTGAAGTGTTTCCCATGAGAGTGGGGGACAGGCAGAATTTCACCCAAGCCCAAACGAGCCCAGGTTGGCTGTGTCACAGCCGGTTAAAACGAATCCAAACTGTTCCCCGGTGACAGCTGGGCATAAATTCTTACTTCACAAGGCTGGTTCATTCGGGGTAAAAATTTCTGCTTTGTGTGACTGGCTGAATGGAAGAGTTCTTGCTCGTGGATGAGTCTGTCACTTGGGCAGAAATCCTATACCCTCCATTTCCTCCCATTTGCTTGCATTTCACAAATGGCCACATCATTTTGTCAAAACTGTGGAGCTACTTGGAAATTGGGCTTAGAGTTCTGCATAATCACTCATGTCATGCCGGTGACACTCTGTGATTACATATAATGGCCTCCAAGGAGTCCTGATGCAGGGGAATGCTACCTGGTCGGCCTCGAAGCCAAGTCTCATTCCACCCACTTCTCACAGAGGGACGTCGAAGGAAAAAGCGCGACATCTATACCCGGGCCCCTGTGTAGACAGGCAGGGAAAGCAGGAAGCTCAGGGTTCTTGGGTGAGCCGGTGTCAGGAAAGGAATTCGTAGTCTTGTCTAAAACGAACTTTTCTTGAAAATCATTTCAGTTGAATTGATTTCTGGAGCCTAGACACAAAGGCCGAATTTCACTAAAATTTCGCCAGGAGGGAAAAAAAAATTAGCTTTCTCTTCGAGACACTTTATATGTGAAGACAAAGGCATGGCCATTTTTCAAGAGCAGAAGGATGTTTGTAACGGTGGCTAGGGTAGCACACAGGCTCATAGGGGTTCACTGCCATTCTTTCTACTTTTCTGTGTATTGAAAATCGGTCACGTGAAAACTTTTTTTTTCCCTCAAAAAAAAAAAAAACATGTAATGTTTCTATGTGGATGTGAGGATCGCTGAAATGTCTGATCATACTGTTGAATTTCACATTGTGACAAAAACACACCCCGGGAGAGTCCAGAGAGAAGCAAAATCGCTAAAAAGGTAGGAGACAAAAGGGCAGAGGCGTCGTGTGCCCCCTTTTCCGGGAATGATTCTGGAGGTGGCAAGTTCCCTGGGCCACACCTGAAGGCTGTGTGGCGTGTCAGGGAAGCTGGGCTTTATGTAGTCTCTCAGGGGCGCCCGGCGGCTCGGCGTGGTGAGCGTCTGACTCTTGACTCCAGCTCAGGTCATGACCTCACAGTTCACGAGTTTGAGCCTTGCGTCAAGCTCCGTTATAAATAAAGAACTTCAAAAAATCAGTCTCCTAGAGTTTCCCGGAATCTGCCTCAGTAACTGACATGCAAAGCGGGTCATAAACGCCCTGGAGTGGCATAGAAGGTTATGGAAATGCCTGTGGGCCCAGAAGAGGGGAGGCCGGGGCAAGAAGGAGCTTCTTGGTAAATGCCGTGTAGCCAGATGACAGCGTGATTCCCCCAAAACTTCACTGCGTCTTCCACCACCTGAGATGACAGACATTGTATTTCCAAAGCTGAGGCAACTGGGAAAGAGAGAAATTGAGCTACAGAAAAGACTTAATCCTTAATTCTCTCCCCTCTTAATTTCTGCGACACCTCATCTCTTCCCTCTGGTTTTAAGGCTTATTTATGGGTTGCCTTGCTGGCTCGTGTCTCGTGTGTGTTACACTTACGTCACCACAGACCGTAAATCCTCTGAGAGCCGGGGATTACGCTGTGGACTTTTAAAGGCTTCCCTGGCTCAGCTCGAGACCCACCGTGGCTGTTCGGTCTTCTCTGACGGTTACGGTTTGCATCATCCGCGTGTCCGATATTTGTAATGTCTGCATTTCAGTTAACGTGTTGGGATGTTCTTGGCACTCACTTTCTGCACCTCTTTGATATTTTATTATGACAGTATATTTCTAGGTTAACGAAATGACATAACAGTCCTGTGTGATGGCGTGGGAAGGAAAGCAGTGGACAGTCTCGTTTCGCCAATGCTACTCCTGGTCTCGGCCCCCTTCGTCCTTGTCCACCTTCGTTAGAGGGGAGAACAGCTGAAGTTTTCAGCCCCTTTTTCCAGCTCGGAGTGGCCAGGAGGTCCTAGGTTGGTCGATGGGGCAGAAGAAGCAGCTGGCCGAGGACTTCTAGAAAGGCTTGTACTCTTCTCAGTAATGGAGACGAATGTGGTTGGAAACACCTTTTTCCCCCTTCTTTCTGCCTAGGTCGTGGATACTGGATGTGATGCCTGGTGTTGGGGTAACTACTTGTGACCATGAGGGGGAAGCAGAAGGAAGGGCAGGCTCACCGTCCCTGATGTCACTGAGGTGCTGAACCAATATCAGCAGTCACATACCTCCAGGCTTCGTACGGTATGACCCCAATCTCACGACGAAATGCCCAGGCTTTATTCAGTGTGACAAATGGCCACGTGCAGCATGAGGTTATTTTGTCTGCGTTTAATAAAGACAAGTGGTAGCTGTGTAAAGGAGTTTGGAAGCACTAAGGGCAGGAAAACAATTAAGAAGCTGTTTCTTTAGGGGCTCGTGGATGGCTCGCTCGGTTAAGTGTCCGACTCTTGATTTCGGCTCAGGTCATGATCTCATGGTTTGTGAGTCCGAGCCCCGCATTGGACTCTGTGCTGACGGCGCAGAGCCTGTTTGGGATTCTCTCTCCCTCTCTCTCTGCCCCTCTCCTGCTTGTGCTCATTCACTCTCTCAAAATTAATAAATAAACAACAACGACAACAACAAGAAGAAGCTATTCCTTTCCTTGAGGTAAGTCACAAGGAGTACCAGGAATCGGGCGAGAGAAGAAAGGATAGACGTATGGGAAGGGACTTAAGACCTTGCAGTTGTAGAATTAACCTACGTGGGTAACCAGTTGGACGCAGGATGGGAAGAAGAAAGGTGGAAGTAGAGACCATCTGAGGTTTCATCGGGTGCCCAGGTGGATGGCGTTACCGTTGACAGGGTGACTTTTGAGACGGAACGCAGGCTGTGTAAAAATAGACCCAGACTAAATGGCTCATCGGAGTGCCTCTGAGAGTATGAACCAGCCACAATCACATCGAGTCTCATGTCATTCGTGAAATTCTCAGGCCCTCAGATGCGAGCACTGAATTGGCGTGGCTTGGACCGCACACCCACCTTGACCGGGGATGACGCGGCACATGGAACCACAGTCCCACCAAGACCGTATGCAGCGGAAGGAAGGATGGCAACCCAAGGGAAAAGCAGGACACTATTAGAAGAAGGGAGATTAACATCGTTTGAGAAAGAAGTGTTCACGTCCATCACGCACACCTAATCGTAACATTTGAAAGGCTGATGGGAAGATGGCGTACCCATGCAATGCGAAAATGTGAGAAGACTGGATTTCTGTGTCCCTTATCTAGAGATAAGGTTGCATCTTTCTCTAGTTTACTTCTTCCGAAAAGACGTCTAACTCACCCTTCCTCCTCAAGAACAAATCCTGTCTTATGGCATTAGCCGAAGCACAAGAGGATTGTGGGAATAATGAATGGCAGCAAGATAAAGGCAAAACCTTCACTTTTAAGTGAGAAAAAAAAAAATCAAATGTCTGAGCTTTTCAAACACTGATTTGCTCCTGTCCTCCCTGGTGGGCACGGACCCTAAGATGAGATGTGTAGCACTTCGAACGAAACAGGAATGATTTTGGGGTTTACGGGGACAGATCAGCTGCCCCAGGAAACGTCTCCCAGCTTCTAAACTGCAAAACCGGAAGCAGAAGCTTCAGATCAGATGGCCCAAGGCTCATTCACTGGCAATAGGAGTGTTCTGGGATATTCTAGACTAAGGCGAAGGCTCTCCCTCTCCCCCTCCCACCGATCCCTTAACGCTCTTCAAACAGGAGCTTCAAGGAAAAAGTAAGCAAATCAGAGCTTCTCCGTGTGAAACCAAATTTGGGGGCTCGTAATATTGCCCTCAGTCCCCCTTGTTCTGCCTCTAGTTTTCGTTACACACCACCCAAAACTAACGACTTAAGGCAATGGCCATTTATGGGGCGCCGGGGCGGCTCAGTCAGCTAAGCGTCTGACTCATGCTTTCAGCTTAGGTTGTGATCTTGCTGTTTGTGGGTTCGAGCCTCATGTTGGGCTCTGCGCTGACTGGGCACAGCCTGTTTGGGATTCTCTCTCTCTCTCCCCTTCTCTCTGCTCCTCCCTCACTCACGTGCATGCTCTCTCGCTCTCAAAATAAATACATAAAATTAAAAAAGAAAAGACAACGGCCATTCATTTAGCTGATGTTTCAGGGAGTCAGCAAGTTGGGTTGGGCTCAGCGAACCCGTCTTCTGCAGATCTCAGCGGGGGCCATTCCTGTGTCTCTCTCCGCCACCTGTCAGCCAGGCAGCTCTACTTACAGGGTCTGGCTGGTTGAGATGACACCCACCGGGTCTCTCCTCATCTCACAGACAGACCTGGGTGTCTCATGGCTTCCGAGCCCCCCAGGAGGGCAAGCCTTAGTGCACAAATGGTTATCGAGCCTTCCCCTTTCTCACCATTGATGGTGTCCCTCTGCCCAAGGCAAGTCACATACCGAAACCAGATCCCAAGAGTGGAGAGACAGTCTCCACTTCTTGGTGGAAGGATTTGCAGTGGTACGTGGCAAGGGTATGAACACAGGAACGGACAGAATTCGTGACCGTGTTTCATCTTCCATAGAAGGTAAACTCTTATGGGATTCCATGGGCCCAAATTTGGAAGCCAACGGGGCTAAGCTAACCTGATTTATCCATCCTCGGTCTGGACGGATGACTTCCAGCCAACCTAACTAATAAGAGGAGAGCCAGCTCTGTCCAAATCTCTTATTTTCTGCAGGCTTCTGGGTGAATAGGTTAGCAAGAGCGACTCCATCGCCCGGCTAAATAGACATTTATCTTGCCTCCCCAGCCTTAGTCATCTGCCCTAACACTGCTTGTTCCTTTAAAATGCAGCATTAGCAGATAGAGACCCGTGTGCCATCCACAGACCTTGGAAAGACGGGCTGGCTTTCAGGGTAGCATGCTCCGCTAATGGTGAAGCGGTTCAGAGCCAGATAATTTAAAGCTCTTATTTAACTCAAAGAATTCATTTGTCTTTTGATCCACCTTCCACTCTGACAAATGCTCCCTTCCCTATCATATTCGAACACACACCCCCGTCAGAAGCTGGTAAACTCATCCCCTGCCAAGGAATGGCTTTTCCCCACATGGCGCTATCTGAGTGATAAAAGGGCTTAATGTCCCAAGTTCGTTTTTCAGTAGCTAACTCAGATACACCCGACACAGCAAAGCGCCTAAGCTCTTTCTACCGTTATTAAACTGTTATCCCTAATTCCTTTGGAGACGCAACCTAGCAGCAATGATTCTGAGGGCACTTCCTATTAAATCTGCATTGTGCACACAGAGATAAAGCAGGCCAGTTTGACCCTGTTTACGGGGATGACAGGGAGCTCCTGCAGGCTGCTGCTGGGGCCGTCAGCACTTTTTCCTCTCAGAAAGGTTGTGCAAGACACAAGAACCTCACAGTTCCCGGCCCCGGCACATTCGCCGACTTGGCAGACTTTGCTAAAACACTTCCAGGGTGGGAGCTCAGGGCTGCCGTGGGGCAGTTTTCTCGCAGGCATGATGGGGGCATGTCACGAGGTCAACCAACCTGAGAGGGATGGAAGTTTCCAGACACATCTATAAAAAGCCAAAAGTCAATCGGCAAGAAGCCGAACTTGTGTTGTGTGACACAGAAAGGGGGGTCTCCAAATTGTGGGCTCAGCTCCCGAGGGGGATATGAGATGAAGTCTTGATGTATAAAAACAAGACATTAGAATTATTTATTTGAACGCCTAAAATTGCCAAAAACCCCTTGTAACTTAAAAAATTTAGGCAATAATGTAGTCATGCTACACTTAAGAACTCAAAAGTGCTGGGGTGCCTGGGTGGCTTAGTCGGGTAAGCGTCCAACTTCGGCTCAGGTCATGATCTCACAGTTCATGGGTTCAAGACCTGTGTCGGGCTCTGTGCTGACAGCTCAGAGCCTGGAGCCTGCTTCAAATTCTGTCTCCCACTCTCTCTTCCTATCCCCACTCATCCTCTGTCTCTCTCTCAAAACAAACAAAAAAATAATTTAAAAATTAAAAAAAAAAGATAAAGCTTCGAAAAATCAAAAGAATTATTTATTTGTGTCTCAAAAAAAAAAAAGGGGTGCCTGGGTGGCTCAGTTGGTTAAGCGTCCGACTCTTGATTTCGGCTCAGGCCATGATCTCACGGTTCATGAGTTCGAGTCCCGTGTTGGGCTCTGCGCTAACAGTGTGGAGCCTGCTTGAGATTCTCTCTCTCTCCCCTGTCTCGATTCCTCCCCTACTTGCGCACTCTCTCTCAAAATAACTAAATTTTTAAAAAGAAATTACGTTCTTACAATTTTCTAATATACAGGCTTTCTCAAGCACCTGCTTGCAGTCTTCATGAGAGATGACACATTGTCTCATGGGAGACACGGGTCCCCCACAAGAAGAGGCAGGAGACAGACTGAAGGAATGTCCTTCCTTGCTGATACTTCAAGCAGACTGTGATACATCACAGTTTATGTGAGACCAGTAAAATTAATTTGACTACATGATTTTTTTAACCTAAACCAATTCTTACAACATAGACCAGCGGCTTAAACAAGATTTGTGCAAAGATACCAGAATTGAAGACAGGGTGATAACGTAGCCTCACGTCAAAGAGTCCTTCACAGACATGCAGTCCATTCTCCCTTTTCTACTTGATCTCCCTGTCAGCCACACTAGGAGCAAAATTAACTAAAAAAAAAAGAACGGGGCTAATTATATCTGAGAGAAGTCTGAAATATGAATGTCCATCCACTGTTGTCAATGACAAAGCTCATCTAAAGTGCCTTGAAGTATGAGCTAATGATGTTTGGAACCCTTCAGGGTTAGAAAGACATTTTATTGCTTATTTCTTATTTATCCCGACCTTTTGTAATTTCTACTATGTGCATGCCTTACAATATGAATGCAGATGCATACATTGGAGATGCATGGTAAGATTATTTTTTTTAAGTTTATTTATTTATTTTGAGAGAGACAGACAGAGGTGAGCAGGGGAGGGGCAGAGAGAGAGACAGAGGCAGAGAGAGAATCTCAAGCAGGCTCTTCACTGTCAGTGCAGAGCCTGATGCAGGGTTCAAACCCACGAACCGTGAGATCATGACCTGAGCTGAAATCAAGAGTCAGACGCCCAACTGACTGAGCACCCCAGGTGCCCCCAATGTAAGATACTTTTTTTTTTAACGTTTTTATTTATTTTTGAGAGACATAGAGACAGAGCGTGAGCAGGGGAAGGGCAGAGAGAGAGGGAGACACCGAATCCGAAGCAGGCTCCAGGCTCTGATGAGCTGTCAGCACAGAGTCTTATGTGAGGCTCGAACCCACAGACCGTGAGATCATGACCTGAGCTGAAGTTGGCTGCTCAACCAATTGAGCCACCCAGGCGCCCTTGTAAGATACTTTTAACCATTGGGGTACTACAATCAAAAATAATTTGGACTGTGACGACAGGGGTGGACCTTCAAGGCATTGTGCTAAATGAATCAAGTCAGACAGAGAAAGACAAATACCATATGATCTCACTTACGTGTGGAGTCTAAAAAGAAAACAAAACTCACAGATACAGGGAACACATGAGGTGGTGGCGAGGGGGTGAAGGGACGAAATGGGTAGAGGATAAAAAGTACAAACTTCTAGTTATAACATAAATAAGTCCGGGGATGTTATGTGGTGGCGATAGTTAATAATACTATATTACAAATTTAAAAGCTGCTAAGAGAATAGAGCTTCAAAGTTCTCATTACGAGAAAAAAATTTATTAACTATGTACCATGGGGGACGTTCACATGGGGGTTAACATAGGGGATATGATCAATTCACAGTACATACAAATATCGAATCATTATGTTGTATACCTGAAACTAATATAATGCTATGTGCCAATTACGCCTCAATAAAAAAGTAAAAGCGGTGGCGATTATACCACCCTAGATCCTTTTCTAATATTTAAACCTCATAATTATAAAAAAAAAGTAATAATAAATTGGAAAGTCTAGTTTAAGAAGAAGGTAAAGATGACAGGAAACATTTGTGTAGCCCAGAGGAAATTGCCTATAGATTCATAGATTTTAAAACTCCAAACTTTGTATATTTCCCATTCACCACGGAGACTCTAACTTAGAAAATGAAATGAAATTAAGTTATTGGAGCTATTTTATTTGGTACCTCTTGTAGGTGTCTGCTTACATTGAATCTTGTCCTCCTAGGTCCCGTAAAGACCGTTGGAAGACTTTTTGACAGTAAGTATGAGGGAAGAAGGCATGTCATCTTGATGGCGATGATAACATGACCTTCACCACAGCCAGTAGTCACAGCAATTCTCCAGTAGGGGTCCTCTTCAAAGAGCGTGATGTATATGACCTCACTCACTCCTCACGATAACCCTTTGAGGCACAGTGGTGGACAGACTCTAAAGGTGGCCTCAGGAACCCCATATCCTGGTGTTTCTACCTTTGTGTCATCACCCACCCCCACTCTGAGCAGCAGGCAGGACCTGTGACTTGCTCCTAATCAACAGAACCCAGCAAAGGTGACGTGATTATGTTACGTAGTAGTGCCTGACTTGCCGGAGCCTCTTTCTCTCCCTCGCTGGCTTTGAGAAGGCAAGAAGCCACACCAGTTCCCCACGGCAAGGAACCAAAAATGGCCTCTGGTCAATAACCAACAAGAAACTGAAGCCCTCAGTCCCACAATCACAAGGAAATACATTTTGCAGACAGGTACCTGCATTGAGCCAGAAGTGGATCCTTCCCCAGTCGAGTGTCAGATGAGACCTCAACCCCACAGACGCTTTGCCTTCAGTCTTGCAGAGGACTCAGCTGAGCGGTGCCCAGATCCTGCCCCACAGAAATGCAGAGAATAAATACGTGTTCTTTTAAGCCATGATGTGTATAGCAACACTGTTACTCAGCAAAAGATAACTAATAGGTATGTGTACCTGCATCCCTGATTTACAGGTGAAAGATTAAATGAATTGCCCAAGTTCATAAGGTAGGGCTGAGGTGAACACCCAGGAAGTCTGGTTCTGGAAGACTGGCCTTAACCACACTACTTACTAGTCCATCAGTCATCTCCTTAGGGTGCAAACCCCTCTCCTGAGGCCACACCCCCCCTCCCTTGCGATTCCAATGCCAAGTCCGAGGCATGGAATTCGTGCTGCACAAAGGAAAGAGCACGGACAATGAGTCACGGACGCTCCTTCCACGGCATCTGGGAAGGAGCAAAGCTTACTGGCAGACCAAAGGCTCCGGCTGTCTGGGGCTTTGAATAAACTCTGCCAATAACTCAAGCCGCCCCACACAGAAAGGAGGAGAATGAGCCTGTGGGTGTCACAGAAAGAATCTTGGCACGGAAGTCAGCACACTTAGGCTCTGACCTTGGCTCTGCCAACCGGGAGGCCGTGGGAACTTCGAGTAGTCACTTAGCATCTCTGGGCTCTGCTTTCTCATTCTAGATGGAGGGGTTTTGATTGGATGAATCTCGATGGCCCCCCAAAAATCCACCTGATTCTAGGGTACTCTCTTGGTTTGAATGCATTGAACGCCTTCCTCTTCCCTCTGGAACTGAAAGGGCCTTCTTCACGTTGGCCACCTAATTTTGATAGCCAGGTGACACGTTTCTAATGGAGACTAAGCAGGAGAAGAAAGAAAAAAGAAAGAAAGAAACAAAGGAACCTCCTGGGGTCAGAGATGCAAGGAAGGATGGAACTAATAGCCAAAAAAGAAGAAATTCTCACCCAAAGCTGTCACAGCCCGGAGCCTCCAGCCTGGCCATTTCTGCCCAACGGCCGTGCTCAGCTGCCGGGACTCCCGTGTCCACACATTCCCTTGCAGATTGAGTCCCAGCCTGCATGACAGCCTCATTTTTCACCGAATGCATGCAGTGAATGCTGAACTGTAATCTCTTTTTGCATGCTTCAGTTCCAAATCCATAACTGGAGGAGAGGACCCCGTTGTGTGCGAGCGACCGCTGTCAGCCGCCCTCCCGCGCCGGGCCAGGCAGTCCTGCAATCCTGTGCCTTTCTCCCTGCTTCACACTTTGTCAAGACGCATCACGAGCGACACAAAGGAATGGCCCCTGGAAACTCCCCGTCTTCCAATCCTTTTACTATCGAATTGTTCCTCTTCTTCAAGGCTTGGCCATCCTCAAAATAGGCTAGGGTCCCCGCCTGGGTTGTTTCCACTTGAAATCGGAATGCGGTACAAAAGAGAGGCCCTTCCCACAGCACTGGGCTGGGCAGTGTTTGCCCTCATTGTCTTAGGTTCTGCTTTCTATGCCCTGGGCTGCCTCCACGACGCTGTTTTACCCTTCCTCCAAGGGACTGGTCCCTTCCAGAGCGATGAAAACATGATCCCATGAGGTAGGTGGGGTGGAGAGTAAAGTAGCTCTGCCCTTCCAGAATCCTCCGCTGGCTTAGAATGACGTCTACCTCCTTGCCATGAACCTAGAGCCCTGCCTGCCTCCTCCTCATCACCCCCAGCGGACTTCCAGCCTATGTACATGCCATGTCCCTTTGCCATGAATGTTCTTTGCCTGGAACTCTCTGTGGCTACCTCCTGCTTGACTTTAGTCTGGGAACGGAAGATGGCAATGTCACCGCGATGCTGTCATGGGCAGTGTTGGGTGTGCATATGGCTGGATTCTAGACATAGCACTGGGGTTCCACCTGAGGCTTTTGACCTCTGGAGGCCACTCTGTACCTTCACCCCAGCACTGAGGTAACTCTGAGGCACAGGTGCACACTGGTCCCCCAGGTGCCCACATAGTCACTTGTTCGGCACCACACTTGTTACTAATTCCCTACTCGGTCGCACTTCCCCCACTCCTCTGCTGGTCTTTCCTGAAATGACCTCTCCAGTAAACTGCTCGCACTCCCATGCCTGTCTCGGAGCCTGGTTAGGACACCCATCCAGGTGAATCTACACTCCCCATTCTGTCCCGATTACCTTTTTCTTTTTAAAAGATTTTTTAAAAATTTATTTATTTTTGAGAGAGAGAGAGAGAGAGAGAGAGAGAGAGAGAGAATGAGCAGAGGAGGGGCAAAGAGAGAGAGGGACAGGGAATCCCAAGCAGGCTCTATGCTGACAGCAGAAAGCCTGACACGGGGCTAGAACTCACAAACCGTGAGATCATGACCTGAGCTGAAGTCAGTCGCTTACGCGACAAAGCCACCCAGGTGCCTCCCATTACCTGTTTCTATTTTCTTCACAACTCTTGATCTCTGATTTTTTTTCTGTTTATCTAGTCACTCACTCTTTTTTGTTTTTAGGGGTGTTTATTTATTTTGAGAGAGGAGAGCACAGCAGGGGGAGAGGCAGAGAGAGAATCCTAAGCAGGCTCCACGCTGTCGGCACAAAGCGCAACGTGGGGCTCAATCCCACACACTGTGAGATCACGACCTGAGTAGAAATCAAGAGTCAGACACTTAATGGACTGAGCGTCGATTTACTCATTTTTATTGACTATCTTTGCTACAGAGAGAATGTAAGCTCCACAAGAGGAGAGAATTCTTAATCTGTCCCCAGTGTCTGACCAACACCTGACACAAAGTAGGTGCTCAATAAATACTTGCTGAGAAACGAGTGAACTCACAGCTGGTTCTGAACTGCTTTTTTGTCTTTTCATGGCATTTCCCACTGAAGGCTAGGGAATCCTACAAAGCTGCCCCACATTTCTGACACCCCCAGTAAAAATCATCAAAAACGTCAAGCCCGTGGAGAGGAGGAAATAAGGAAAGTTCTTTCCCATGCTTCACAGGTCACTGTCCAATCGCTGAGGCACCCAGAGTCCACCAGCTTTTCTGGTCACCCAGTCCTGCAGGTAAGACCTGACCAGAAAGGACAGTTAGATGGTGTGATAAAAACTGACTCGGTCTTTACACTCTTGGGACAATATAACTATTGGAATTCTGGACTCTTGCCTTAAACTTAGGGGGTTTATTCCTGCCACGTGAAAAGTACATTTGTCCCCAGTGGCCGTCCCTTGTCCTGCACGATGTTCTCTGTGGTTAACTGGGTCTTGGGTCTCATTCTACTGAGGAGCGAGCTTGCTTGTTAGGTGGCTGTGCCAACAGGTGTTTGAAGGAAGCCAGGGCTTCCCAAGCAACCCTCTGTTCTGAATGCCAGCATCACACTGCGTGTGGCCTTGTGTGTGTCCATCCCCCACGGGTGCAGAGTGTGGATGCAGGGTTGTGTGTTGTTTGTGCCTATTTCTTACCCTTATCCCTTATGCCTGGTGAGTCCATCTAGCTTCCCCAGATCCAGGGCGCCAAAGACGATCTCTGCTCAGCACTGTGTCTCCAGCGTTCACTACAATTACTATACACAGTGGACTCCTAATAAATACACACTGGGTGAATGAACGAATCAACAGATGAATGAATTGGGAGTTTTTCCAGAGGAAGGACCACGAAAACCCATCGAAAGAGTCTCTAAAGCTCACGGACATGGAACAGAATCTTCAGGAGCCCTGGATGAAGAAAGAGGCAGTGATGACGAATGGCCCACTATGAAAACATCACGGTGTCAAAGGGTAGCCGACGAATGGCTTTAAAGGAAGATTTGGGATTGCCCATGCGTGATTCTGCACAGGCAAGCGTGGCTTAGCTATAAACAGATGGGCTAACTTCCAGAAAACTCCACCACGCATAGGTTATCGCCAGAGCTGGGTTCTAAATCTCTTTTCTGATCATGAGGGGGCACGCCCAGGAGCCTCTCTTAAAATATCCAGTGACTAAGGAGACCGGAGGCAACACAAACCATCCCAAGAATGGAACAAGATGATGTACGAGGAGGCGTTCTACAAAGCGTAAATCTCTTTACCCACAGTGTGTTTTCATGATGATGATAAATATCACCGC